>JAMQGT020012368.1:0-110071 GCA_024447675.2 Pterophyllum scalare | reverse complement strand
TGTTAAAAAAGTTTGACACATCCAATAAATTTCGTTCCACTTCACGATTGTGTCCCACTTGTTGTTGATTCTTCACAAAAAATTAAAAATTTATATCTTTATGTTTGAAGCCTGAAATGTGGCACAAGGCTGAAAAGTTCAAGGGGGCCAAATACTTTCGCAAGGCACTGTATTTACTTGTTTATACTTCACTCTGTATTTAATCATTATTATTAATCTCTGGCTCTCTTCCACAGCATGTCTTTTGTCCTGTCTCTCTCCCCTCAGCCCCAACCGGTCGCAGCAGATGACTGTCCCTCCCTGAGCCTGGTTCTGCTGGATGTTTCTTCCTGTTAAAAGGGAGTTTTTCCTTCCCACCGTCACCAAGTGCTTGCTCATAGGGGGTCGTTTTGACTGTTGGGTTTTCTCTGTGTTATTGTAGGGTCTTTACCCACAATACAAAGCACCTTGAGGCGACTGTTTGTTGTGATTTGGCGCTATATAAATAAAATTGAATTGAATTAATCTGATTAAATCCTCAATAGCCAATGCATGGCCTTAGTGTCTTGTCTTTCTTAGCCACAAAGAAAAACCCTGCACACACCAGAGAAAAAGGTTAAATTATTCCAGCCACTAAGGATTCCCAGATGTATTTCTCCATGGACTCCTGCAGAGTCAGGAGAGATTATACAGTTGGCTGTCCAGGAAGAGCACAGTGGACCAGAATGGGAAGTGGACGAAGCAGAAGGGCGAGGGAAGGAACCAGAACCTGAGCCCCAGGTGATTGATGGAATGTGTAGTTAATTTTTCAGTTCTTATCCCTGAGTCTGTTGTCGCATTTAAGGGCTAAGGAAACCAGTGCTTTAAAGGTGAGAGGTTCATCACAAGAAATCATCCTTTATTTGTTTAAATAATTAAAAGAAATGAAAAACAAACCATGTAGAGCATTCTCCAGACTTCCTGTCTCAGCAACAACCATGTGAAACTCAGTGATAAACTCTGCCACACTCTTATTTCCTTGTCTCAAATGTAATAATCTTTTTGCAGTACTTTGCTCAGACAGTGGGTGAGCTAAGATCTTCTTAACTCAATCAAGAAATCATTATATGGACAGGTCTCAATAGAGTTAAACAGGAAAAATGCTTCTACCTCGTAAGAGACTCACCACGTGATGCTTCATAGCACCATCGGGGAAGGAGCGGGGTGAGTAAGCAATGGCCAGGAAGCACTGCAGCAGGAAGCCCCTGCTGCCTCCTAGTTCACCTGTCCTGTGAAAAAATATTTGTCCCTTTCCTGATTTCTTTTTTTTTCCCCATATTTTTCACACTTACATGATTAACAAAGTTAACCTGAGTAAATACAAAATGCAGTTTTTATAAATGATGATTTCGTCCCTCCCCCACCTTGTTAAATCATGAATTAACTGTGATTAAACACATTTTTAAAAACTAAGTTCAATTTCTCTAGCCTGATTACTTTCAGACCTTTTGAATCAAAGAATCACTTAAATAGAACATTTCTGTCAAAGTGAAGCAGGCTAAAAGATCTCAAAAAGCAACACATCATGCCACAACTGAAAGAAACAGTTGAGAAACAAAGTCATTGACATCTATCAGTCTGGAAATGTTTACAAAGCCATTTCTAAGGCTCTGTGACTCCAGTGAACCACAGTAAAAACTATTATTCACAAATGGAAAAAACTTGGAACAGTGGTGAACCTTCCCACGAGTGGCTGACCTATCAAGAGTGCATTGATGACTCATCCAGGAGTTCACAAAAGAACCCAGAACAACATCTAAAGAACTGCATACCACAATTGCCTCAATTAAGGTCAGGTTTCATGATTCAACAATAAGGCAGAGTTTACACAAGAATGTTTTCAGTGGAAACAGTGTTGTTGTACTGTTTTTGTTTTTGAAAAGTAACGCGTTTAGATGGAAACATTTCAAAAACAATCTCCATTTACACCCAAGACGTTGAAAGATGCTGTAGTTCCCATTGGCAGGCCAGAAGTTAGGAGTGTGGACATAGGCGTCGCAACCATAGCGAGCATGTACCAGTACCCCCATTTTCAAAAAGTAGCATTTTCACCCATTTACACAGAGATGGAGACTGGAGCATTTTGAAAACGCTCCACTCTGGAACCCATTTTCAAAAAGTATCATTTTTCCACGTTGCTCTTGTGTAAATAGGAGGCTGAAAGGCATCAAAACTTGACTGTTTTCATCTGACTGGGCAACATGGCATCCATAGGAGAGTTCCAAACCACTGCTGACAAAAAGAACACAAATGCTTGTCTCACATTTGCCAAAAAACATCTTGATGATCCCCAAGACTTTTGGGAAAATATTCTTTGGACTGACAGAGCAAGAGTTGAACTTCTTTGGAAGGTTTGAGTCCTGTTACATCTGGCATAAAACTAACATAACATTTTATTTAAAAAAAAAAAGAACACCATACCAACAGTCAAATGTGGTGGTGGTAGTGTGATAGTCTGGGGCTGCTTTGCTGCGTCAGGACCTGGACCACTTACTGAATTCTGCTCTCTATCAGAAAATCCTGAAGGAGGATGTTGGACATCAGTTTGTGTCCCTAAGTTCAAGCTCACGTGCATTATGCAGCATGACAACAATCTGAAATGCACTAACAAGTTTTCAGCATGGCTCAAAAACAAAAAAAAACAAAGTGAAGGTTCTGGAGTGGTCCAGTCAAAGTTCTGACTTAAATCCAGTTGAGATGCTTTGGCATGACCTTAGCAGCCCTCCAATGTGGCTGAATTAAAACAATTCTGCAGAGTGGGCCAAAAGTGATGTGAAAGAGTCACTGCCAGACACTGCAAAAATGTGATTGCAGTTCTTGCTGCCAAGTGTGGCACAACCAGTTATTAGGGTTAGGGGCGCTTACTTTTTCCACATACAGCCTGATCAGTTTGGATACCATTTTTACCTTTGATAAATGAAATCATCACTTAAAAATTGCATTTTTTTAAATTACTTGGGTTATATTTATCTAATATTAAAATTTGTTTGATGATCTCAAACATTTAAGTGTGACAAATATGTAAAACAAGAATTCAATAAGAGGGCAAATACTTTTTCTTAGCACTGCATATGGTTCACAATGCATTTCATTCCCTATGAACTACTGTACAATCTAATGTACTGATTTTTGTACAGATTTATACTCTAAATTATGTTAAAAATGTGCTGTGTTTGTGCCACAAATGTACTTTCCCCCTACTCTTTGTTTTTTGTTTTTACAAATATTTAAAATTAGTGTTTTGGTCTTCTGTTTAAACAGCATGTCATTGAGCCTGAAGCAAAAACAAGTTAGCAATACTTGACTTTGAACTCACAAGATTCATTACAGTCCTGCTGTGATATGTTGCTCATATTTTGAAACTTTGGTCATCAAGGGCGTAACTTTGGGTCCAACATTGGGGGGTTAAGCTCTCTGCCTATTTATTTATTTATTAAATCATTTACTTTTCTAAAAGGATTCAGGAGATTTTGGGTTAACAGTATTAGAAATACATTGTAATGCTTTTACTGTGTATTTATTTAACTTTCTTTGTATTTACTATATACTATGCTAGTATTTTACCCAAAACTGATTATGAATAAAGAAAATTAACATGTTATTCATGTAAGATGTTTTTTGTAGATCGAAATGATGTGACTTTATTGGGGGGGGGGGTAAGTGATTGGATCAGATTATTGGTGGTGGTGGGGGTCATAACCTCCCCATCACCCCCCCCCCCCAATTACACGCTTGTTGGCCATGGCTAGCTAGCTACCACTTTCCAATATGCATAAGACAGGAGAAGCAGAACATCTCCACTTTGTCACAGTGTTCAATTCCAAATTTTAAAAAACAAAAATAACATATTTAAAAAATATTTGAAAATAACTTAACTGTCTTGTTATCAATTATGCCCTAATGGTTTGGTAGCAACTTTTCTTGAATTGTCTTAAATATTGTTAGTTTTTCTGTGTACTTCGTATAAATAATGTTGACAGTTTTTTGAAAAACCATCTCCACCTTCCGTCAGTCATACTGACTACAGCTCAGTCCGTCCTTTGTCTTCCCTGCCGCCAGACTGAAGGTGAGTGGCCATCCTTCCTAGCCTATATAATCAACTAGGTGTGTGAAGGACTTAAAGGAGCAAACAGCAACAGCTAAGGTTAACCTCGGCTAAAATGTCAGCGAGAACTGTTCCCATTGGAGGAATGAATCTGAATCCACCAGCTTAGTTAAAAAGAGTTAATTAAGCACAAGAAATTTTAAGCGGCGGCTGGCGTGACCGCGGTATAATATTAATCAAGAGACCATGTAAAGCCTCAAGGTTAACGTCACTATAACTGAGCAAACTGAAATTAGCTTATGTGCGTGTTTTATTTCCTGAAAGAAAAAAGAAATCGGCATTCCAAGCGCTAACAGATAAACATTTGCTTTAGTTAAAGCTTTCGTGTGTATAGTTGACGCCATTTCTTAGTCACAATGCTGCCGTTTAACGCAGCGGACGCTTGGTGGGCATCGTGGCCCGGTCCTCTTTACGTTTGGAGGCCTCCTGAGGACTTTCAACGTCAAACTGTTCGTAACGCAACATGGCACGACTTCCCAGGCACGTTTCTCCATGAGGTACCCGCTCGCAGGCCTTCATATAGTAGTAGTGACTCTGCGGGCGTGTCGATGGAAAGTGGTTTTCTCAATCCGGCGATTAGAAGACCCACTCCACGTAAGTCCAACATAGCGGTTGAAAGTAGTCCCAGTTTATGACCTGGAACATTCCAGTCATTCGGTCCTCACTTTGATATTCCAGGCGCCTTCACTCAGGTAGTATTTCTGTACAGCAAACTAGACATCAGTAGCTACATCTTATTAGTTTGCCATTATCTGTGTTAACGTCAGTCTCTGCACCAACAGGGGAGAGCAGGAGATTCTTTCTGAACAGGTATGCAACTACAAGTTTTGTCTGTCCAGCTAAATGACCGTGAACAAAAAAACCAAGACATGTGGTGTTGCATTTTCCAGGTCTGTTTATGATTTGGTGGCTGCTTATCTGCACCTCACCTTAACTGACCGCAGGCTGCTGGGTTGGTATCTGTGTTTGTCACCGGAGGACAGGAAGCTCATACAGGGTATGTGTGCGTACTCCCACTGCAGCGGTCCATAGCGCACCCTCCCTAACCAGCACCAGTCTGTCAAACATGCTGTGACTTCATGGTTTATGAAAGCTGCAACTACTAGATTTATTTTATTCCATATCAGACTGAAGTTGTGGTTGAAGAGGAAAAAAAGTGACCTGTCTCTTCCTGATCTTTCTTCCTCAGTGAGTAACATCCTGAGGTCAAAAAAGATGTGAGGAGAATTTTTCAGGTGCCATGATTTAGCCCTTCAAACAGACTTATGCTAATCATGAGAGGCAAATAAATAGTTCTTTTTTTAATGAGCAATTTTATTTTACTGCAAATCTGATTCCACAACCTATTTTTTTAATTAATGTCACATTTGTTGTGTGTGTGAGATGTGTGGCTCAAGACCTTTTGCACAGTATTGTGTATGATTAATGGTCTTAATTTGGAGAGCACTTTTCTGAAACCCACTTTACAAAGTGCTTCATATGGCAAACAACTTCATAACAAACAGATTTTAATAAAGGAATAAAGTAATTCAAACTTCACCTGTGGGTTTAAAAAAAATCTTTGAAAGTTCACTTTATGAATAAGCTGTGATGGAGATGCAGCAGAAATTTACATGATGACCTGTGTCTGACTTCTGTTGAGCATTTGTGTTTGTGAGTGTGTTGCTTTAAATTATTAGACAACCTCCTCTCCTGTCCTCCAGTGCATCGTAGGCTTAAGGAGGTACAAAAAGAACCTTTCTTTAGTATTTTGAGAATATTATCTTATTCCTTAAAGTTCATGTCACTCAGTGAGCAACCTTGCTAATTTAAAAGTAACTATTCAACCTAAGGTCCCTCTGGAGGCGAGACTTGCCACTTATCAGTGCCAAATGTGTAGGAGGAGAGGCCTACCAGTAATTTTAATGGTTGCTTGACCATGAGAACCTCAAGCATAACGTCAACAGTAAAATTGCCAAAAATATTATAGGAAACTAAAATCCCTGAAAAAAATAACAAATGCACTATTGAGGAAATCTCTTTTAGTCTTAGTTTGATCAAATTAGTCAACACAACAAGCCCGAAGCTTTGGAGTACACTCATGAGACTGTAGAGCAGGAATCAAAACTCCTCTAATAAGTAGCTATTTGAGTTACTGTTGCGTACTTAACAACGCAAAGCAGTCTGACTATTCTCCTCTGGCATCAGTGTGACATTTCCCAGAAGAAAGGAAACTGCCTCCCATTCTACTTTTAGAAACTCCAGGAACCACGACTAAACCTGCAGTCTGAGAGTAAGGTGCTCTGTTGGGCTAATACGGTTCTATGAGGTTTTTAAAATAAGATGTGGCCTGAATATTTCACGACCCTCAGTGTGAGGAGAAGGACTTTAAATGCAATTCTGGATATAACAGGGAGCCAATGAAAAGAAACTAATATAGGGAAAATATGCTTTCGCTTTCTAGTCCCTGTCAGTACTGTCACTGCAGTATTTTGGATCAGCTTTTAGAGTTACCTGATTAATAATGAATTACAATAGTCTAGTCTAGAAGGAATGAACGAATGAACTAGTTTTTCAGCATCATTCTGAGATAGGAAGTTTTCTAATTTTAGAGATGATAATCTGCTGATGAAAGAAAGCAGTCCTACATGTGTTTAATGTGCATGCCATCTAGAGTAAATATGATTAAATACTATGTTTCTAAGAACACACTGACTAACCTTAGTGTGTGAAGAAGACTCCCCCGGTTACAGGAACAAATTGGAGTCTATCGAATAGATATGATTCAAACCATTGCAGTGCATTTTCTTTAATACCTATGGTGTGTTCTAATCTCTGTAATAAAATATTGTGATCATCAGTATCGAATGTTGCACTGAGGTCTAGCAGGACAAGCACAGAGATGAGTCCACTGTCTAATCAAATTAAAATTATACATTTATTATAAATTAGTCTTTCCATCCATTCTCTTCTGCTTATCCTGTTCAGGGTCACGGGGGGTAAATTAATAACTAAGTTAATAAGTAAAAATATGAAAATGGGAACAAATGAAAATACAAAACTTGGATAACACTTGTCAGCACAGCAACATGATGCATAAAATGTTTTGTGTTTCAGGTGGGGGCAGGGCACCGACTCTGAGCAAACACCTGTTAACCTAACAGATATGAGAACATGAAAACTCCTACTAGATGCAACCGAAAAATATCATCTAGAGTTGTCACATTAATGAACAAATTAAATAATTGTTAGAATGGTTATTATCCTAACAGCTTGATTCCTCTCAGCATTTTTTGTGTATAGTGGGTAGGCACATTCTTATGTGTTGAAAGTGAATGTAGTTACATTATTACCATATTTTTCTTTTCCCTAGATGAAGGAGGCCTTTTTCAGTTCCTAAAAAGACATCCTGCCTTAGAAATAAACAGGCATCATGTTTATGCGAAGTGTAAGTATGTCAAAGTATGAAAATCTTGATTTAAGTGTCCTCAGACTAAATTTTTTTTATGTTTTTTTAAATTTACAGATGGCACCTGTCCTACCCAGCCTGCCATGACAGCCAACCAGCAAGTGTATGTGTCACTGTGAAGATGCACGTCAAACAAGGTCTGTCGTTTCACAGTGATTTGTTGGTAAATCTCATTCTCTTCTCAGATCTGTAACTGCAGGAGCAGAGACGGACACATGTGGTAATGCACCCGTCTTATACACTTCAGTCAGAAAAAAGAAATGCCTCAGACTTCAAAGGCATGAATGAGGTTGTTTTGGGCATCGTGTCTTTGGTGTTGGTGCTGAGCAAGGGATAATGGGCATTATGAGTAGTATGATGATAAAGTTCTGTGACTCTCCCAATAAAAACTGAAAAACATACCTAATTTCAAATCAGCCAATATCCCCATCAAGGTTCTTTCTCTCATGCAGCTCTGGACCTCTTCCAATGTAGATGCTAAATTTCTTGACATCATTGCAGCGTGACACTATCTGGTTGACTGCTGTCCATTTACTGTGTCCCTGTTTTACTTTGCTTCTACTTTTTGCCTTAAATTTGTTTTAAGAACTGAAAAATTTTGACCACTAACATTTGATGTGCCTAATGGTCTTCTGCTTTGTGGAGCCCACCCTTGGTCGCTACCAGCACAGTAAACAGACACTGATTCCACTTCCAGCTTCCTCACCAAATTGTTCAAATCTGTATTTCATTATTTTATCGACAGGTCTTTACAGACTGGTATTTTCCCAGTTTCTCTTAAATGTGTTGTAATCACCTTCTACTCAAGAAAAAAAAAACCTTGGATCCATTGGTAATAACTATAGACCTATTTCTAATCTTTCTTTACTCAGCAAAATATTTGAAAAACAACTGAATGAATACATTTAATCTCACAGTTTTTATGATAAGTACCAATCAGGTTTCAGCTGTTTCATTCGCAGCACAGAAGCGGTTCATACCAAAGTCATGAATGACCTGAGGATAAAGAGTTTGAGTCTTAGTTCTGCTCTGTCTCATTGCTGCCTTTGACAGTGGTAGATGGACTAGTTCTTATAAAGGGCTTTTCTACTCTCGCTGAGCACTCAAAGTACTTTATAGACTGCTCAAAAAAATAAAGGGAACACTCAAATAACACATCCTAGATCTGAATGAAATATTCTTATTGAATACTTTGTTCTGTACAAAGTTGAATGTGCTGACAACAAAATCATCAATGGAAATCAAATTTATTAACCAATGGAGAAGTTTGATTTACTTGGAGTTATATTGTGGTGTTTCAGTGTTCCCTTTATTTTTTTGAGCAGTGTATAACACAGTTCCATTTACCCGGTCACACACATTCATACAAGCACTTCCTTCTACAGCTAAGTGCTTTCTAGCTAACATTCATACTCTGACAGTTGCATCAGAGAGCAACTTGAGGTTTACTGTCTTGCCCAAGGATACTTTGGCACGCAAACTGGTGCAACCAGGAATCAAACCACCAACCTTTCAATTAGTAGATCAGGACTTTCAAATTGTTTTGGAGTAGCAGGGGGGCATGCCAAAGTAGCAGGCACCTTATGAACAAGACCTTTGCTGTCCTCCATGGGCGTCACCCCCGCTCACACTCCGTATCCAGGTCATGACCTCATCTGAACTGACAAGTACCTATAAATTGTATTTGACGGTTCAAATTTTTTTTAAAGATGGAAAAAAAGGAAAACAAATGCAGTCAATTATGCTCTTATCACATTTATTACTGTCAAATAGGACTATATTATCCCAGTGCTGAAGTCACTTTTTTGGCTCACAGTTCAATACAGAATTACCTTTAAAATCACTTTTAGTTCACAAAACTCTGTGGTCATGGTCAAGTCATGCAGTTGAAGCGTTTTATTTACCTCACATCCAATGCAAAGAATCAAAATGTAGCATGCATGCATGCCTTTGGATTGTGGAAAGAAACTAAAGAAAACCCACACAGGGACATGAGCTTGCAAATGGACCAAACAGGAGTTGCACAGGGTGATCTTCAAAATGGTAGTCATGCTGAAAGTAGGCCTGACTAGTACAAAAAGATGACCCTAAAGGGGAGATTGATTAAAACCCAAAAACCATACCCAATTCAAAAGTGAACAGAGTCCTTGAACTTTCTGATCATTCCTGTGGTCTTGTGGTCGCGATATTCCACTAAGCTTTTCAAACACAGTGATTGCGATAAAAGACAAAAATTACAATGCAAATAAATTTCACAGCATTTTTTCGTGTCTTAGTCTAGAACAAGGCTTGTTTCTTGTCTTAGACTCTAATTTAATAAGCTTTGTTGGGTGAGCAAACTGATTTTCATGGACCAACTTTCATTCAAGGTGTGCCTTTATGTTGTAACAGTTCAATTTGTTTTCTCTTTATTCAAGAAACACCCAATATTCATCTGGACTTGGATATAGTTGCTAGAAGTGTGAGGGAGAATTTAACTTTGCTTGGCTGTAGCAGCAACAGGAACAGGCAACAAGAAAAGTTGTGTGGGCAGCAGGCACACATGCCTGATGGCTTTCATACAGGCTCCATTAGCCCCAGCACACAAGAAACAAATCATCTGAAGGCCCACTACGGACATGTAAGTGTTAAAGAGCTTAGGTTTGTGTAGTCTAAGTTGTAGTTTTGGCAACAAAAAAAAAAGGTTGTTATTTTAAAGGGACTGCCACTGTCCCAGCTGAACAAAGAAAGGCGTTCATTGCAGATGGGAAGAAGTGCAGCTGTGTGTGAGGATCCAGCAGGCCTGGCGAGCTTCTCTCTGGATATGGAGCTGGAGCGATGTAGACAGAGAACGATTGAGCCCAGGAGCCAGATTTCAATGCCACAAGCCCAAAGTGCAGACTTCAGCCCATTGCAGTGAGTATGCATCTTATAGCAAACATAATGGTTCATGTATTTTCTTTCTGTATAACTCCAATGGTTGTAAATACACTGCTCAAAAAAATAAAGGGAACACTTAAACAACACAATATAACTCCAAGTAAATCAAACTTCTGTGAAATCAAACTGTCCACTTAGGAAGCAACACTGATTGACAATCAGTTTCACATGCTGTTGTGCAAATGGAATAGACAACAGGTTGAAATTATTGGCAATTAGCAAGACACACTCAATAAAGGAGTGGTTCTGCAGGTGGGGACCACAGACCACTTCTCAGTACCTATGCTTTCTGGTTGATGTTTTGCTCACTTTTGAACGTTGGTGGTGCTTTCACACTCGTGGTAGCATGAGACGGGCTCTACAACCCACACAAGTGGCTCAGGTAGTGCAGCTCATCCAGGATGGCACATCAATGTGAGCTGTGGCAAGAAGGTTTGCTGTGTCTGTCAGCGTAGTGTCCAGAGGCTGGAGGTGCTACCAGGAGACAGGCCAGTACACCAGGAGACGTGGAGGAGGCCGTAGGAGGGCAACAACCCAGCAGCAGGACCGCTACCTCCGCCTTAGTGCAAGGAGGAACAGGAGGAGCACTGCCAGAGCCCTGCAAAATGACCTCCAGCAGGCCACAAATGTGCATGTGTCTGCACAAACAGAAACTGACTCCATGAGGATGGTATGAGGGACCCAACGTCCACAGATGGGGGTTGTGCTCATAGCCCAACACCGTGCAGGATGCTTGCCATTTACCAAAGGACCTGAATCCGATTGAGCACATCTGGGACATCATGTCTCGCTCCATCCACCAACGTCACGTTGCACCACAGACTGTCCAGGAGTTGGTGGATGCTTTAGTCCAGGTCTGGGAGGAGATCCCTCAGGAGACCATCCGCCACCTCATCAGGAGCATGCCCAGGCGTTGTAGGGAGGTCATACAGGCACGTGGAGGCCACACACAATACTGAGCCTCATTTTGACTTGTTTTAAGGGCATTACATCAAAGTTGGATCAGCCTGTAGTGTGTTTTTCCACTTTAATTTTGTATTTGACTCCAAATCCAGGCCTCCATTGGTTAATAAATTTGATTTCCATTGATGATTCTTGTGTGATTTTGTCAGCACATTCAGCTTTGTACAGAACAAAGTATTCAATGAGAATATTTCATTCATTGAGATGTAGGATGTGTTGTTTGAGTGTTCCCTTTATTTTTTTGAGCAGTGTAGTAAATTATGCTGACTCTTAATCAGGGGTGAAAGTAATTCGGTACGGTTCGGTAAATGTCCCAATGTTTTGTCTTTTCTTTCTTTTCTTTTCTTTACTCCTCAGCTTAAAAAGGCTGATGGGGTATTATCATCACCCCGGTGGTGATTAAAGTTTAAATTTGGCTGGCTGCCAAATTTAAACTTTGTGAATGTGATAACTCAAGAGCAATGTGACCTGAAATGTTCAAATTCTCACCATAGATGCATCTACTAAAAAGCTCAGGTAACTTAGTCTTACCATAATAATGCCAATCACAGTAGATGAGGGGTAGCACTGGCAGCTGACAGCATTTATTTATATATTTTTTTTACTTAATTTACAATATAAAGTTTCCAACTCGCCCAATAAAATGTGAATAAAAATTGCAAATTTCAAAACTATATGCCTAAACTACTACTAAACAACTATTTACAGTAAAATGCAGGCAAAAGCCTCTGTTATTTTAGTTTTTGTACAACTATTTACAAAAGGTGTTGCACAAATTTGGTATCAGACCTTTGTGTTATCTCTGTAATTAAGTGTTTGGAGAGTGACATGGTTGTGAGACTGACAGTTCAAATGTTTGCCGGGGGTGGGTTTGTTCTGCTTGGCACCACTTCTTGTTCCTCCTGAAGCAGAGGTTCATTTGATTCCATGTTGGAGCACACCCTCCAGTCCCTCTTCTTGAAAATGGGAACCATCACCTAAGTCTGCCAGTGCAGAGGCACTGTCCCAGATCTCCACCAGATGTTGAAGAGGCATATCACACAACACAGCCCCACGACATGCAGAGCCTTAATGAACTCAGGGTGAATCTCATCCACAGCAGTGGCCGTCATCAAGGAGTTGTTTAACTGCCTTAGTGACCTCACTTCTACTGATGGGCAAGTCGTCCCTCTTGTCTCTAAAGTCTTTGAGCCCAACCATATTTAGCTCAACATCCCGCACTAGTTCAGGCTCCCTCCATTTACAGTTACAGTAGCTAGAGACTGGGACTGCCAGGGCCCCTGCACCTGACTGCCACCCAAAACACATTGCACCTGACCCCCACAACTCCTCCTGCAAATGGTGGACCCACAGGGTGTGTGGTGTGTGTGTTTTTTTTTGTTTTTAAATCCATGTTGCTGCTGACCATGTCCAGCTCTGTGGCTTGAGTTAAGTTTCTTTGCCAGTTGGTGCTCCTGTCTGCAATGTGGCCTACTGCCATCTACTTCAAACTGACTGTGGATTTAAACTATCTCCATCTGCAGAGGGAAGCAATTGTTTGATATATGCTACAAATTTCAGGAAACTTAATTTTCACAATTCTTTCTGATGTCTCTCTATTCTAAAGAAGTTCCTTTCTGTAACAGCACTAATTGTTAGTCTGAGTGACGTGCTAATATGAATAACATTGTTTAACGTTATAGGTCTGATCAGTCTATGGCTACCAAAGAGTTGCCCTCAACGTGCAGCAGCATTGACAGTAATCAGATGGTTGGTCCAGCATAC
Organism: Pterophyllum scalare; assembly: GCA_024447675.2. Lineage (NCBI taxonomy): Eukaryota > Metazoa > Chordata > Actinopteri > Cichliformes > Cichlidae > Pterophyllum > Pterophyllum scalare. The sequence continues at coordinate 96,854 of JAMQGT020012368.1, read as the reverse complement.
AATGACAGAAGTATTATCCAGGCAGTGGAGCTAGCACTGGTCCAAGCTGAGGAAAATGCCACAAAGCATGTGTGTCAGGATAAGGATGTGCGTGGTACCAAATCCTCTGCAGATGATGACACCCTCTTAAGCTTTGAAAATCAGAGTGACACCTCCCATAGCCTGATGGAGGACGATAAGAGCATCCTCCTCTATCTGGCCAGGAACACTCTGCAAGCACAAAACAGCAGAGTTCAGTCATGTCCAGTCACCACTAATAGTGGTGACACACCAGCAGCCGGTACTGAGGAGTCCTATCAGTGTGCCACCGAGGTGAAGACTGTAGAGAAGCACACCTTCCCTATGCCCTGCGTCTCCACCTGTGATGCGATGATCGGCACTGAGCTGGTGCTGTGCCCGTCAGTGTTCACCCAAACTGAGGACCTGGAAACAGCTGACAAACACATCAACACTGAAGTACACACGGCAGATCTGGACTATCTCACCAAGGTAAGCTCTGAACCCAGAGAACTCTCATTAATAGCAGCTCCAGCAAAAAATGTTTAAACTGTTTTTTTTTTTAACATTTCAGGAATTAATCAAACTCAAGAAAGCGCAGGAAGGCAAAGAGCAAAAAGAGAAAAAAAGGTGCATGCATGCGGCCCTGCAGTCAACATGTTTATAGTCTGGCTCCTGGTTGCCGTTGTAAGAGGAAAAGTTTTTCTCTTTTTGTTTCTTTCCCCAGTTTGGGCTGTAAGTTGAGAGGAGAATGTGAGTGTACGGAGCGTGTTGAACAAACAGAGCTAGCCCTCCTGGCCCTGCAGTATAGCGTATGTAAACAACACTGCTGGAGAGACTCTGCTGAGGGAAACCAGCTCACCTTAGTGTAAGTACACTCCAGATTACAACCTGTGTTTATGCCTGTGTTCTCATTTTAATATTGGACACTCCACATGAGACCTCAGTTTGTGTTCCTTCTCTCACTGCAGGGCTAAAGACCCTCCTCCAAACATTATAAGTGTTCTCCAAAAACTGGAGCTGGACTATAATGAGATGAAGAGTAAGATCCAGGCAGGGGTCCCCCTGCAGCAACTAAAGCCTTTGTCTGTTGACTCTGGGGAGATTGTCACTGGAGGAAATTACATCCCTGCACAGGTAAAAATACCTGCCAGCTCTGTGATGGAGCTGGGTGATGAATTGGATTTTAATTTCAGCTATTTCAGCTTCCAGCAGATATGAAAAAAAGATGGAGATAAAATGCATAACTTTAATATACCGCTCATCAGCTGTACAAGGTTTTTAGGCTTGCCATTCTTTCTTTTTGTCCTCTTGTTATTGCAACACTTTTGAGATATTAAATAATAGAACCTTATAATACCAAGTTAAAGCTTGATTTTGCAGATAGAACCTTTTTGTTTTGTGAATAAAATGGCTATAGTTGTATATAATTGAAAAAGATCTCTTGCATATTGTTGATCATCAGTCAACGAATAAGAATATAATAAGTCAATTCATCAAAAATGTCAGAACCTTATAATACTAAAGGGACGTACAATGTTTAAGGTAATGATTATTAAATAATGTTAAATAATCAAGATTGCAATTACTAACTAAAATAATTTCAGTTGTCATTTCTGCTATAATTGAGCAGCCCTGTAGGAGCTTGTGTGGAGGGGGTTGTGGGTCAGTGTTAGCTGTCTGCAGTGCACTCTCTGTGGATTGCAGTCTGCTTGTGGAGCTGCGCTCAGGTCTAAACTCTGGTGCTGCCTAAGCCTCACTCACCTTCGTCTGCACTTTCATGGGTACATTATGATTATTTTATTTTTTTTAGTTGAATTATGTTTAAAGTTCAAACAGCTTTCAACCTTTCTTCCACAGGTGCACAATGTAAGCACATAGTGTGCAGTCTCAGTACTGACCGGGATCATTGTGCAGCAAGTAAAACTAAAACAGTCGGTTTTGCATTTTCAGAATATTTTAGAAATTTGGTTGGCATGAAACGTGATGTAGCAAGTCTGAGCTAAAGCTTTAGCTTTAATCTATGACTATAGCAAAAGCTCAAAGAGAAATGGAAACGAGAGACAGAAATCCCCTCAGACGTTCCCTAAACCAACAAGCAAGAAGCCTCGGTGAGCTTTGGCTCAGATCTCAACTTACCTCAAAAATCTTGTTTCTCTGAGTGACACAGACTGCCTCGTTACTACCTCGTTACTTTAAGCTCGACTACTGCTGAGCAAGTGATGCTGAACTTTGTGGCCTGAGAGAAAATGTTCTCTAAAATTCAAGTGTGATTAATACTTCAAACATCTTCAAATTTGGATATTTTATGTGTTTTAACTACAGCTGGAAAAAAAATCTGTCTTCCTATTTAGATCATTTGTGAAGCGTCGGGAGAAGTCTCATCTTGGTATGTTAAAACACACACACACGTAGTTGTCTGTTATTAAGGTTCAGCTGTTGAGAAGAACAGGCCTTTGTTCTTTCCATGTGATGACAGATGTGTTCTCTGATCCAAAGGAGCTCCCAGGAACCACAGAAGCTGAATACACCAGGTGGAGATGGTGGTGGATGTCCAGATAATCAGAGCAGAGAGGTTCTCCAGGTTTGTTTACACACTGACATTAAAGAGTCCTGGAGGATTTTGGTGCTGTTTTTTTTTTTTTTTTAATTTATTTTTTTATTAAACTCCATGTCTCCATTTAACCCTCACTGCTATGAACAAGTCCACTTTTTGTCTCTCTTCTTCCTCAGGTTGGTCAGGAAGAGGAAAAAGGGGTCAAGAAGGAAAATGGCAGTTCAAGGAGAACTGCCACTCTTTTCCCTCAAGATGGAGGTTCTTACCATAGCGCACACACACACACACAAGCAGAAGCAAAAGCATCTGTACTGTATTAATAATACTAGTACTTGTGGATTTCTTTTTATGCACAGCGTCTGCGGGCCAAGAGCTCAACACAGGGGAGAAATGGTACGACGCTGAGGAGGACCTGGAGCTCCCAGGAGATCCAGTAGCTGCTGTGCTTACGCAGGACCCCACACTGGTGACAGTAGATGCATCTTATGGTAAGAGGGCTGTGAATCGTAACTGAGAATGTGGAGAATTTAAATTCTTTTGAGTAGCTCCTGGTACAGTTGCTTTTTTGTTTGTTTAAACCCAGAATCGGCCAGTGAGGAGGTGAAGAGCTCAGTGCTGTGTGTTTCCAACCTGCCCGCCAATGCCACAGAGGTGAATCTGTTCATTTCTGCTGCTCAAACAGTTACAGTCAAAGCAGCATTCATTTAAAATTCATTGTTTATTTATCGAAGTGGCAACTTTGATTTTGTAATATCCTTTTTGTGGAGCATTGTATTGTACTGTTATTGCCAGCAGAGGGCAGTCTAGTCTGTAACTGAAATTTTGTCTTTATCAGAGCGCAGTGATGCTGCTGTTTGAGAAACACCTTCCCTCTGCAGTGAGCATCTCTGTTTTAAATGATTTGAGGTGAGGTGCTGCTCTCTGAACACACACCCACTGTGACGTTACCTTTCCTCCCACCATTTAGACTTTCTTAAAAAAAAAACCTGGGCCTTAGGTTTTAGGTATAAATTGTTAATGGAGACCAAAATATGTGGAATGAGTCCCGTCCTGGGCATGAATGCTTTTTAATTCCATTGAAGTAAGTGTGTTTGCTAAGTCCAATATTTTACCAGCACTCTTTGTTTTTCATGCGTACTTCTGTCAACACAACTTTAAGAATCCACGCTGCCTGCAGCACGTCCATCAGTTTTGTTTTCTTTTCAGTTTTCTTCAAGAAATCATGTTTTTCGTCATCATCTGTCAGATCTGTATAAATTAATAATCTGAGGCAGTTTTTCTTTCATACAGATGCTCCATGAGATTTAGAATTTAGCCTCAAAACTGTGTGAAAATACAGCCCAGGTTTAAAAATACTGCAACTCTCTGTCCCTGTGAAGTGGCTGCAAAGTTTTAGGTGTACATTTTTATTTATGGTGGTAGGAGCATGTGTTAATGCCTCCCAAATCAACACAAGGATGCCCATGTAACAGCAGCTCGTTTCACTTGTTGTCTTCTCCCAGATTTGCCATAGTTATGCTGAGTGGCCCTCAGTCTGCTGAAGCTGCAGTGAGAGAGCTGAATGGCTGCAAAATGCAAGGTCACACGTTGCGTTTGCAGCACATCAGGGGAACCGGGAGCAGCAGCCAGGACTCGGCCCATAAACCCGACTCCTCGCAGGACGCCGCCAAACCGCAAACCTCTGAGATGGACTCAGGCAGCACTGAGAGCCGTGTGAGGAGACAAGCCCCGCCATCTTACATTACGCCTCTTAAAACTGTCTAAGTGTGCATTTAGGAAATTCATTAGCAGTTTTCACTATAGATGGTACTGATAGAAAAATAACATTGAGAAAAAACTGAAGTAAAATGTTGGAGTAAAATGTTTATTTTGAGTGTTATCCTATGAAAAGTGTTGCTCAGTTCTGTCCAGCTGACACCTCAGCCATCTGTCAGGCCCAGCACCAGAAGCAGGAAGCTGGTGTGGATCTCACCTACAGCAAAGGGAAGCTTTGTGGCCCAACACTGCAGCACCAACGTTGCGTTACCTTGAAGAGAGTTGCGTGCAGGTCACTACTGTTATTTGGCAGTTAGATTAGTTACAAATGTTTTTGTTAAAGAACTTGAAGGTTGCATGTAGTTACATATGCAGAGATTTGTGTGTGTTCTTTCAATAAAAAGGCATTCTTTGAAAAATCTCTTGTCCTCCTCGTTTTACTGCACATCTACTGGCTAGAATCCTTATTGGCAAAGTCCTGATAGCAAGTCTCAATACTGTGCAGCCGTCTTGGTAACAGCTCTTGCATTTACTAGGGGAGATATTTTGAAGCACGATTTAATGAGAATGACTTTGTCCCAAAATAAGGTTTTAAGATGGTTTTTAATTCTGGAAGTTCTGTCTTTGGTGTTGAAAAAATTATCCCATAAATTTTAATTCTGCAATAGTTTTATGGCTCTTTTATCAGCTGGTGACAGCCCAGTGAAACAGCCCAGTGAAATGTTCTAACATGATCTGTCACAGCTGCCTGTCAAAAAGCACAACTGCCACAGCACACAGAAGTGGTGTGAAAATGGCAACATTTGCACTGGTGGCTGATGATGTCACATTTATTTTGGACTGTCTAATTCAAAGATGGTGTGATGAAGAGCTGAAAGACTTAAAGGTTATTTTTAAAGGTGGTTTTACTGGTACAAAGGACAAAAAGTGAGACGGACTGGGCGCAGTGCTGACTGACAACGTTGGTGTTGGCCAAAAATTTCAAAAGGGCTGCTAAACACCGGCTAAAATGAAACTGAAGATGCTGAGTTTTTAGAATGTTGTTTCCTTAATTTTTTTGCTAAATAGCGTAAATCATTGTTTTGGCAGACAATCACGTTTTGGCACAACACCGGTCTGTAGAATCACCGCTAGGTGTCCCTGCATGAGCGACCACAAAGGCAGCGAGGGGGTTAAAGTAATCCCTGGCAGGGAATGGGCGGAGATTCCAGCTTGACGCGAACCGAGAAAACGACGCTCAAATCTAGAGAGGAAAATCACAGTGGAGCGCAGTTTTTGTTCACCTTTTTTGGGGACGTGTTTATTTCCTCTTTCAGTTTATCTTTGCGCACATTTGGAGGGAGATATGCAATGAAGTCCACGGAGAAGTTGGAGAGCAGTTGTCAGCTGAGAGTAGAGTAGACGTGGAAGGCTGCACAGGCGTTCAGAGTGGAGAGAGCAGACTTACAGGACGCTGGCTTTCACACTTTAAGACAATGGAAATGCTGTCCCTCATCCCACGCCGATCCTTCACTGTTATGTACCGAAAACCCGCGTGTCAGTGGATGTGAAATGGTCTAAACACGCTGCGCTCTTTTGATTTGCGCGGATCTGCTGGACTTATTCCTGGGAGCGCTCCGATGGGAGAGTAACGCAGCGGCATTCGCTCCTGACAAACCTGGTATTTCACAAAGCGTTTAAAAACACCCCGAGTGACACCATGTGGAGCCGTGGGACGTGGATGTGGAAGGCGGCTCTGTGCTGCCTGCTCTTGGAAACATTGTTGCACACTGCCAGAGGTAGGGTACAGCAGGATTGTCTGCTTTGCAATAATACACTGCCTGTTTTTGCAACAGCACCAACCGGTCAGTTGTGTTTGGATCATTCTCTCTCTCACACACGCACACACGCACACACGGATGCCACATGGAGGCAAATTATTCTAAATATCACAGCACCGGCACAGTCATGTAATGAGCACTCGTGGAAGTGGAGTTGTGCATCAGAGAGACGCAGCAGAAAAGCCTCTGCTGTCATTTATACTTTCATACGCCAGCATTATCACTTTTTATGAGGCGCTGTGTCAGGTCACAGATCACATTTAAGGTTGTTTTTTTTTTAATCATCATTCACATGTCGAATAACACTGTATTAATCATCTGTGCTGATAAGATAAACCAGCAGTTTCAGACTTAAAGGGACCCGTTCTGCTTTGTCATAATTGCTGTCATATATTGTTGGATTGTTATATTAAATGGGGTCAGAGGTCACCACAAGTTTTAGGCTCCAGACTTCTCTTAAAAACTGGTTCCGTTTTCTCTGCTTCTTGCTCTTTGTGACTTCACCGAGAGCAGTTAATCCTAATATGATCATGTCAGGAAGGCAGCTCTAGCTGCGAGCACAGAAGACTCCGATTTATTTTACAAAACCTTCTGGTTCCAAGAAGAGGCTAATCAACAGGAAAGTGTCTGAAACAGCTTGTTTCAGACAGGCGGTAAACTGAGACTGCAAGGCCCGGGATAAATGAGGATTATTTTCAGCAGAGCTACTCTGGTCAAGCCCAGGAATAATAAAAAAAAAATCATGGAGATGGAAATTAAATTTGGGCAAGGTAAATTCTGTTATTTATTCCCCTGTTTGTGGCAGGAAAATAAAGTCCTAGCCATGAAAAATGCTGATCAGCTCTTTGTCACACTTGCCTTTGAATGGTTACAGATTCAATCATACACATTTTTGTAAGTGGCTCCCAAAGACTCTCAAAACTGATGACTGCAGGTGAATTTCATGAACAGATGACCAACATCATTATCGCTCCGAGCTGAAGTTTAGCTGCTAAATCAGTGCATCCCTGGTTGCATATGTACAAACAGCATATGAAGAATATTGGCTGATTTTTATTTTATTTTATTTTATTTTATTTATTTATTTTAATTTTTTTGGGGGGGGATTACACTCCAAAAATCAATCAGCCTCCAAACTCATTATGGGCTGGGCTCTATACCAGCTAAGAAAAGCAGGGGTAATTTTGAACTTTGAATCACTCAAAGCTATTCCAGTCAAAATGTGGAAAAGAATGGAGACAAGCATCAACAGGTCCTCTTTAACCATGAACCCAGACATTCTAAAATGATCATTTTCAGACTGACTATTGTACTGGGCTATATAATTTTCTCACTTTAGGGTCTGTATTTTTTCATGAATATTAAATAGAAATGCATCCGTGATAGGGATGAAAGTGGAAATCTAGTCTCTGGTCTGTTCCCATCCTCAGGTCTCAACATGTGCATGAGTGGCAGTGCTACCTCCTGTGATAAATGCCTCCTGATTCACCCCAGTTGCGCCTGGTGCGCACAAGAGGTATGGATTAGTTGCTATATTATTTTCGTCGTGTGCACACTTGTACAGGTGCAGTGAAGAAGGGCATGCATGAGAACATATTCAACAGTCTTAGGTCCATTTTTAGATCTTCCGGTCTTTTAGAAAGAGTAACACCGATCAGGAATGTGAGATTTGCTGCTTTCCATCCTGCAGGATTTTGGAAGAGGGCGGACTCTGACATCACGGTGTGACTTTAGTCAAAATCTGCTGAAGAGAGGCTGTGACTCACACTTCATTGAGTACCCAACCAGCAGCATTAATGTCCTGCAGAACACACCCCTGAGTTCTAAAGGGTCGGGGGCCACCCAGTATGATGTGGTCCAGATTATGCCTCAGAAGATCTCTCTCAGCCTGCGACCAGGTAAGGATCAAAAACACAGAGGGTAGGGGATAACCCTGGCACATGCAAAAAAAAAGCTCTAATAAATAATACAAAGCTCACTGATTTGCTCATGCAGCAGACCAGACGTGGTTTAGCCTGCAGGTGCGGCAGGTGGAGGACTACCCGGTGGATCTCTACTACCTGATGGACCTCTCTCTTTCAATGAAGGATGATCTGGACACCATTCGTAACCTGGGCACTAAGCTCACCCATGAGATGGGGAAGCTCACCAGCAACTTCAGGCTAGGCTTTGGCTCGTTTGTGGACAAAAACATGTCCCCGTTCTCCTACATGGCACCAAAGTATCAGGAGAATCCATGCAATGGGTACGTGGTGGCAACAGGAATCATCACATGAACGTGAGCTAGAGCTAAGAGCTATAGATGGAAGGGATTTCCTTGAATAAGAATTTACTCTGTGGCCACACTATTTTGGCACCTTTGTGAATCATGTAAAGCCCCAGTGCTCCCATGGTCCCCTGGTGCAGGCAAAGACTAGATAGAGAGGGAAAAGCTGTGGCACACAGCGCTTGCCCTGGAGGTGCAACTAACTCAGTGCGCATCACTTCCCATTTAGGTTATGCCCTGGCCTGTGTGTGTGTGTGTGTGTGTGTGTGTGTGTGCGCGAGGCAGTTGAGGGAAATTCTACATAGAAATATTAAAGAGACCCCTGCTAACCCATCTCCCTTCATTATTATAGCTATGTCTGCCATTCCTTATCCTACAGATTCTACATCTACTATATACTAAATGAAGCTTCAGGAATGGCAGATTTAAGTTTACTTCGCTTTCAACACAAATGAACCCTCAGAGGCAGGATTTATTTAATTTCAAGGCAATTCAGTTCAATTTTATTATGTACATAAAGCTCCAAATCACAACAAACAGTCCCCTCAGCCACTTATCATGTTTTTAATTTAAAAATAAAAAGAGTAAATAAAATGTGGCCAAAATCTTGTCCTCAAATGAGTTTAACATGCAATTTCTCCGTCACCCTCCACAGATACAAGCTGTTTCCCAACTGTGTCCCAAGCTTCGGTTTCCGCCACATCCTCTCACTGACTGACAAAGTGGATCGTTTTAACGAGGAGGTGCAGAAGCAGATGGTATCCCGCAATAGAGATGCACCAGAAGGCGGGTTTGACGCCATCCTGCAGGCTGCCGTTTGTAAGGTGAGAAACTCTTTTCCAATAGAAATTTCCTTTCTTCCACCTGTTCTACTCATTTTCAGCTTGATACTTTTATTATTAGTCTCTCAGAGACGCTTTCCTTCAGACATATCCAAGACTATAAAAAGCTGACAGCAGCAGTGTTTAGAGCAGTTTAAAGCCTGATCTAATGGTTCACAGGGATACATATACTGACCTAATTATGAGCCTTTACGATGGTAACAGTCTACATCAGAAAACCAATATTAATGACACCTTGTGGCTGGTAAGTGAACTACAGTCAGGATTCTGTTACCTCTGCATGCAGCTTCTGCTTAAACACCATCTGCATAAGATCTGTGATACATAAGTCAGTTTCGTGGATAACATTAGTCGGTAAAATAATTTTGCAAGCTAGCCAGCTAGCATTTCCACTATGATACGAATTTCCTAGCATCCTTGCATTAGCAAGAAGGCTATAATTAGCCACTGCATGAATCTGGTGATGGTTAACTTAATGATCTAAAAGAATCATTAGCCATGCTTATGTAGATGGTTTCCAAATTCCCAAAAGCAGACAAATTCCCTTTTGGCCTGTACACTATTTGCACACTCCCATGCCCCATAAGGAAACATATGAGGAAATATGTTCACCTTAGGTGACATGGAGAAAGCGGTGACATAGCAGAAGAATATCCCCCTGAAGAAACTGAAACCATAGTGTATGAAGAGGAAACCAGAAAAGGTGGATCTTTCTAAATGTTGCCACAGGACAGTGGCGGATCTAGGATTTTTCTGAGTAAGGGGCCATCAAGGGGCCACAGTATTCATAGAGGGGCCAAGTATTTGTCCAACATCCTTGCAGACAATCCCCTGTTTTGGTAAGGTATATACATTTCATCAGTCACACCATGTTCAAGCACTTAATTAAAAAAAAGCCTCTACAGTAAAATCTCCTTACCAATTTTACAAGCATTTTTACTGTACATAGACAAAATACTCTCAAACACACACAGCATGTGAGAAAATCTAGCATTTTATTCATTTTTTAAAACCTTTTTACTTTTTTACAAATACTGTCAGTTCAAAACATCTCTCTCTCACAAACATACACAAAGTAGTCACCCACATGGCTGCACTGTACATTTTGCTCCTCTAAAACAGCATTATTCTGCGGTTTTTGTGATGGGAACTGAACCGTCTCACAAATTCATTCATGTCTAATGCTTTTGCTCGTCGGAACTCAATGCTCAGCACCCCAAGATGACTCAAACACTCATCTGTCATTGTTGTTTGTAGATGATTTTTTATTTTTTATCAAACTTAGGGCTGAAAAGCTGCACTTACATGAAGCACTGCTCACTGGTACCACAATGGCTATTTTTCCGAGCCTGCAAACACCTCCTTGAATGGTTCTAGGAATACTACAAATTCTAGAAGTGTACTACACGACACTTTCTTCACGAGATCGTTCAAATCTTCTTTTTCTTCTGTAAGCTGGACATTCCTCATTTGGCTCATTAGCACTACTGGTGTTTTGGCATGGAATTGCATCTACCTATCTGATCATCGCTCTCGCACAAAGTAAATGGACTAGTTCTTATATACTCTGTCTGAGCACTCAAAGCGCTCAAAGCATTCACACAAGCACTTCTAAGCTAAGTGCCTTTTATTATTCATACTTGCGTCGGAGAGCAACTTGGATACAGCCTGGGGTAGCCAGGAATCGAACCGTCGACCTTCCGATCAGTGGGTGACCTGCTCTACTTCCTGAGCTACCCCAAAGGATAGATGAGTGACAGGGGGCACCTCAGGGGGCCAATTAGATTTCAGATGGGGTCAATGCCAGTGCCACAGGAGTGGAATGTTTAAAAAATATATCTATATCTTGGACTAAAATAGCCAGTACACAGAATATTTAACTTGAAACACTCACTGTGACTCAAGTAAAAAAAAAAAAAAAAAAAAGTTTATACAGATTAACAGACTATAAGCAAAAGAAGAAAATGGGTAGAGGACAAAAACACGCAATCTGTCCTCCCAAATTGAAAAACACACTTCAGTTGAAAAAAATCTAATCTTGATTCTCCAGCATCTGAGGGACAGGGCCAAGAGTTTAGATTGTAAGTGATCACAAAGTTAAAAGCCATTTTTAATGAAGATAATTTAATTAATATCTAATACGATAGGATGAGATGAGGAATATTGGAATATGTTTAAATTAAAAAGTTAAATCCTACATATTTTCATTCAGCATTTTGTTGCATTTTTATTTGCATTATGTACAGTTTACACTGTAAACTGTATATGATGACCAAAAGGAGGAATTATTATTATTATTATTATTAATAATAATAATAATAATAATAATAATAATCATTATCTTAAGTAGTAGTAATAATAGTATGCAGTTTAAAGATGTGTGTTTTGCAGACTTTGGTTGTTCTAAGTTTGTTTGAAGGCTGTGAACAAATTCAAGTATGAAAAAACTGATGACTCCCAGATTTGTGTGTGAAACATTTGTACGAAATGTTTATGGACAAATTGGCACATATGCACTGTTTGTGGATGAGCTCCATCATCAGTAGCAAATTCCAGCCACACATTCCTTTCTTTCTAAACCACTAATTCAGGGTTGCAGGGGGGCTGGAGGCCATTCCAGATCTAACAGTGCAAGAGAGTGGGTGCACCTTGGTCACTGGTCCCTCACATGGTTGTATCACGGAGCTAGACGAGAATGCACTCTCAACATCTGTGACCAATCACCAGATTACTTAACATGTATGTCTCTGTTCTGTGGGAGGGAGCTGTTAGTGAGGGAGCTGGATTACCTGGAGAGAACCCACGCAGGCATGGGGAGAACATGAGGCCTCCACACAGAAGAGTCTCAGAGTTGGCTGGGGGGCCGGTTTTGATATTAGTGATTAGTGGACTCAGTTTCTCATCTACTGTAGCTAGTGTTGATCCCGATAGTGCTAGAGATACAATTAGGCAAGGCACTCATGAGTGCGCATGATAATCATATCTTGTGTACTTATAAAATTATCTAAATCGTCCTTCACGTAGTAGTCAGTCAGTCCACAGGCATTTAGATGCTGCTGAGAGAGTCGGAGAAGCTCAAATCTGGATAGTTACACAACAACCAACATTGAATATAAAATGTGTTCAACACATGAAAAAAGTTTCATAAAGTATGTTAAAGTAGTCTTATGTTGCTCCTTTTATGTGAACCTCCAGTTAGTGAAAGCTCAAATGGAAGGAAGGCCTCTGTGACATGACGTATCTGGCCTATTTACTTGTTAATTAAAGCACCGCGAGGATAGACAGGAAGTACTGTCTGGTGCAGCTGATTAAACCTGAGGACAAGTCACTTGCGGACTTAGTCATATCCCTGCACTACTCTTCCAGTTTAGTTGTTTTCTAAAGGAGAACAGTGACTCCTTCCATCTGGCTCCTGCATTGTAGTTTACTGTTTCAAGCGGTCAGAGACTGAGCTGGGTTTATCAGTCTCACTCGGTCTTATTGACAGAAGCAGACGCTTATTTAGTTTTTTATTTACAAGCAGCTTAAATGCTTCCTCTTTGACTGTACGCCCACGGTGACGGGAAATGGCCACCCATCTGTGTCACACCTAGATGCAGATTTCAGTCTCGTGACTCCACAACACACCAGCCGCTCGAGTTCATCTTCAGAGAGGCCTCTGATAGGGGCATCCACAGCTCTGTTGTACACTGCACAGGGGGAAAAAATGACAATCCCTCTGTTCTCATTGGCTGAAATGTTTCTTTAGCATCATGCATTAGTCAGCACTCTGTCAAATTTCCTCTGTGCCCCTGCCTGTTGTTTCCTGTTCATAAAGGCCTAGAAAAGGCTGACTTGTTGTTATACATTAGTGGACTTGTGAGCACATGAGATATGCATCATTGCTGGAATTGCCAATCAATCAAAGTGTCACAGCATCCTGTGATTCAGACGTGGCTCACTTTTACATTAATGCTCCTGGATATCAGCTCAGAACTCCTCCTCTGAAGTTGTTTTGAGTTGTTCAGGAAGTACTGTACTTATATGTTGCTTCCAAGGAGCCAGACTTTCTTGTATTTTTTTGCAAGCTGTCTTGAGCAGTAGTTCTCTGGGTTTTCTGGAGGTCTTCCAAAGTTTTCCTTTGGAACTTGACTGATTTTTAATTGATTTTAAGTCCAGTTTTATGTGAATATTTACAGAGCTAACACTTAACACTGGCCTATGAGTCATTCAAGCATAAAAAGCACATAACTCAAGGGGTGAACTATGAATTATGTTGTGTCTACACATAATAGAAGATTTATGAAAGAACCCATTTTAAATTGGCACTTTAGGCACTTTGTTACTAGCAGCCTGTCACAACAACACATTTCTTCTTAGTTCTGTAGTTCCGTCTATGAAAAATGCCAAAGTTAACACAGTTTGACAGGCATAAAATAGCATTTTAGACCAACAAGGTGATTCCCGAAGAGCTATTAACTGAAGACTTGGCATACCTCAGCAGGGTGTGCAGTGTGTCCTTAAAAAAATGTAACTGGACAATTGGAGGACGAAAGAAGTGGCAGGCAGGCCTGAAAACTATCTACAGCAGCTCAACAGTGTCTGAAAGTTGTGTTCTTAAGAAATTGGAAAAAATCCAGAAAAGACCTGACACAGGACCTGAGAGATGCATCAGGTGATCCATCACTGTCCACTGAAGTCTTATCAGAAACGGTCTTAGTGGCTGTCAGGAAGCCCTTCTAAAGGAAGGGAAGCGGGGAGAAAATTCCACAACAACTGGACTAAAAACCAGTGGCAGCAGGTCTTATGGAGTTATGATACCAATTTAAAATTTTTGGTTCAAATTGTCATCAATATGTAGGTCAGCAGGGGAGCCATCTGTAAAACTTGGTGGAGGCTGTGTCATGGATTGGGGCTGCATTTCAGCCAGTGGTAATGGAGGTCTTGTCAAAATTGATAGAAATATGAATGCAGAAAAGTATGGTCAGATTTTCGATCCAACCTGGCAGAACATCTGGAAAACATGTGATTGTCATGATTGACACTGCCAATGCAGTGAACACATACCTGGGTAGCACATAATAAATAAATAATAAAACCCTATCAGTCAATGATTGGCCTCCCCAGAGCCTGGACTTAAGTATTACTGAAGCAGTGTGGGATTATCTTGACAGAGAATGGAACACTCCTGGGTTAGTTTCACTGGTAATGCAGCTAGAATTGGTTCCAATAACTTTCTCCTCCTGTTTACAGGAAAAAATAGGCTGGAGGAAAGAGGCCTATCACCTGCTGGTGTTCGCCACAGACGATGTACCTCACCTCGCTCTGGATGGGAGGCTGGGTGGTCTTGTCCATCCCCATGATGGACAGTGCCATCTCAATGACAACAACGAGTACAGCGCTTCCACACAGATGGTAAGAACAGCTCAAACACAAAGTAGTATTCCAGGTTTTAGAGGTGGGTGGACCCCCCCCCCCCAAGAAAAAAAAATCATCATTCACCTACAAACTTACAAAAGCAGTAATGTGATAAGAAAAAGAGAAGCAAGTGCTGTTTCAGCAAAGCCACCCTACAACATGTCTTGTAGGAAATTCTAGCTAGCACCTTGGCCAAGGTTTTCATGGTTTTGGTAGCGTTTGTGTGTCATTCTGTCTGTAAACACGGTAGCTCGAAAAGTTTTGAATAAAACTTTGTAGGGGCGCAGAGTGGGGTCATGTTAACGGTCCATTAAAATCTGACTCACATCCACCGAAGTCTTCAAGGTCAACTTCATGATTTATTGGTCCAAAATTGACAAAAAGTCTTATAACTTAGAAACTATGATTCTTACAGGTGTGGTGTGTATTGCCAACATATACACTGCTCAGAAAAATAAAGGGAACACTTAAACTTAACACAATATAACTCAAAGTAAATCAAACTTCTGTGAAATCAAACTGTCCACTTAGGAAGCAGCACTGATTGACAATCAGTTTCACATGCTGTTTTGCAAATGGAATAGACAACAGGTGGAAATTATTGGCAATTAGCAAGACACACTCAATAAAGGAGTGGTTCTGCAGGTGGGGACCACAGACCACTTCTCAGTACCTATGCTTTCTGACTGATGTTTTGGTCACTTTTGAATGTTGGTGGTGCTTTCACACTCGTGGTAGCATGAGACGGACTCACACAATGCACACAAGTGTCTGTCAGCATAGTGTCCAGAGGCTGGAGGAGCTACCAGGAGACAGGCCAGTACACCAGGAGACGTGGAGGAGGCCGTAGGAGGGCAACAACCCAGCAGCAGGACCGCTACCTCCGCCTTTGTGCAAGGAGGAACAGGAGGAGCACTGCCAGAGCCCTGCAAAATGACCTCCAGCAGGCCACAAATGTGCATGTGTCTGCACAAACGGTTAGAAACCGACTCCATGAGGATGGTATGAGGGCCCAACGGCCACAGATGGGGGTTGTGCTCACAGCCCAACACCGTGCAGGACGCTTGGCATTTACCAGAGAACACCAGGATTGGCAAATTCACCACTGGCGCCCTGTGCTCTTCACAGATGAAAACAGGTTCACACTGAGCACATGTGACAGACGTGACAGAGTTTGGAGACGCCGTGGAGAGCGATCTGCTGCCTGCAACATCCTTCAGCATGACCGGTTTGGCAGTGGGTCAGTAAGGGTGTGGGGTGGCATTTCTTTGGAGGGCCGCACGGCCCTCCATGTGCTCGCCAGAGGTAGCATGACTGCCATTAGGTGCCGAGATGAGATCCTCAGACCCCTTGTGAGACCATATGCTGGTGCGGTTGGCCCTGGGTTCCTCCTAATGCAGGACAACGCTAGACCTCATGTGGCTGGAGTGTGTCAGCAGTTCCTGCAAGATGAAGGCATTGAAGCTATGGACTGGCCCGCCCGTTCCCCAGACCTGAATCCGATTGAGCACATCTGGGACATCATGTCTCGCTCCATCCTCGCTCCATCCACAGTTGGCGGATGCTTTAGTCCAGGTCTGGGAGGAGATCCCTCAGGAGACCATCTGCCACCTCATCAGGAGCATGCCCAGGCATTGTAGGGAGGTCACACAGGCACGTGGAGGCCACACACAATACTGAGCCTCATTTTGACTTGTTTTAAGGACATTACATCAAAGTTGGATCAGCCTGTAGTGTGTTTTTCCACTTTAATTTTGTGTGTGACTCCAAAGTTTTCAATGAGAATATTTCATTCATTCAGATCTAGGATGTGTTATTTGAGTGTTCCCTTTATTTTTTTGAGCAGTGTATAAAGTACCCAGAAAGTGTAAAATATTGTGTCACATTTGACCTCTGACCTCTCCTTCAGATTGATCTGAAGGTCAAAGTGATGATAACGTTATATAGAGCTATTTAAAACAGTTTCTTACTGCCTGTTACGGCCCCTGCAATCCTACTCTTTGTAGTGGCAGTGAGAGTTTCAGGGGCTGCCTCTGCTAATTGCTGATTGACTGCACCAAATGAGGTGTTCATTAAAGCGTGCCTGAGGTCAGCTTTGCAGACTCACCACTTCTTGCTCTTCTCCTCTCTAGGTTGCAGCTGTTTTATCAAGTAATTTAAAATAAACCCATTTTTTCTTAAGATTCTGGTGTCCGTCTCCACCTGATGTTAAGTGGTCTTGGTGATAGTAGGTATGAGGGGCTTTTGAGCTGGGTCATAACACTGCCACTGTTTTTACTGACAGCATAAAGGCATATAGGGAATGATATATGGGGATTAAAATTATCATTTTATTCTGATGTATTATCAGTTAGGTAGCAGTGGATTTATTCAGTAAAACTGTACGAAGAAAGTCTTTCAGACATAAGTTCATAAAAAGTTTGTGTAGCTGTCAGAAGAGTAACGATGTAAACATGAATCACAGTCATGTGAATGACACCGTGCTTCCATTTAAAATGGAAATTAATTTATTTGTAGCTCTGGTTTATTTCCCCCAAATGAATTTCACAAGATGTAATTGTTCATCACAGAAAAGACGGCACTGAAGATTTGCTGTAGATGGAAAGAATAATTTTTTTTTTCATGGTGGACTACACTGTATGGAGGACTGGGCAGCTCTACTCTTACCTACACAAACACACCACCTTTATTTTAGCATAAAAATCTATATGATTGAAATTAGTTTTGAATCTTGGCACTTACAGTCCCCTGTGTGCTGTTCCCCATCTGTGTTAGATAAGTGTTTAATCACTGAGTAATTTATTAATGGTTTATAACACAAATCTCAGTATGGAATGAATAGCAAGATGTGAAAATATTCATCATCTAGAAGGCTTCAGCTGTGATCCTAAAATGTGATAAAGAGGTGCTGTTGTTTCTAGTGGGAACCACTTCATGTATTCTGGTGCTAAAAGTGCAATGCAAACACAGTCCTGGGGTCAGAAGAGCATCAAGATCTTTAAACTTCTCTCTTTCTGCAGGACTATCCCTCTCTGGCTCTTCTCGGGGAGAAGCTGGCAGAAAACAACATCTTCCTCATCTTTGCGGTGACAAAAAGGCTGTATGTTATTTATAAGGTACTCTGAATTTATGTCTGTGCAACCTGAAGATCACACACTTTAACTACACTCCTTACATTTTAAGCCACCAATGATGTCTTTTCATGTCATGTTTTTCCAAAGAATTTTACTGCACTCATACCAGGGACCACAGTAGAAATCCTCGATCAGGACTCCAAGAATGTGATCCAGCTGATTATCACAGCCTACAATGTAAGTGAGGAGGATGGGTGCTGCTGATGCTTTCCTGCTGGTGTGAGTGAGGCCGTCAAATAATGACACAGGGATAGGAAAAGAAAGATGGGGGAGAAGGAATAAATCTTCAAGGCCTTTCTGCTACTGTGCCGCACTGACTCAAAGCTGACCCAAACCAAGAGATCATCACAAGGAGTTGCAAACTTATCACATAAGCTTCTGGGTATTTTTAATACTTTCCTCTAATCTTTGCCTTATTCTTGTCAGTTACTTGACAGTCTCGATAAAGTAAATCAACCTTGTCTCTATACAGCAAATCTACATGAAACCACCCAGAACTGCCAAAAACTAAAGTTCCTTCAGTGACCTGTGGATTGTCTGTTAAAATGGCCAAATTTACAACATTAATAACCATATTCCCCCTTTATAATAATAAAAAACGGGTAAATCACATTCACTCATGTACACTTTCTTAAGGCTCAAAAGAGAAAGAGGCGTGGCCACCTCAACTGACTGGTTGATGGGATTGCTTCCTGCTGTGCCTCAACTCCAGTCACTGAACTGGTCATCTTGAAAAGCACTTCAGTGTCACGAGTACTTTTTAGGAGCCGGAGCCTTTGGTTCAGCTGTTGCTGATTAAGTCACACGTAGATTTATTATAATGCAGGATTCTCAGAGTTGTTCTAGTTCATGGATTGTGGGTAAGGTAAAAAACAAAAACTGCATGTAACATCTCCAAATGTATCATTTTGTGCACATAATGACCAGTGTCACAAGAAAAATATGTGCAGTTTTTCCACCTTCAGTGAGCCTATTATTGCATGTGCGTTGGAATTACAGATGACAGTGGGTTTACTGAGACAAAGTTTTTCTGATGGGATTTCACCTCTTTGTGAGCCAAACAGAAACAGCTGGAGATCTGGAAGTGCTTTCAGCTGCTTCTTCCTTCCTGCGTGATGATGCTGGTACTTCCACAGCAGGAATATTTCTGCATTTTATTGAAGAATTTAAATGACTTCACTGCAGTTTTCAAGCTTTGCAAAGCTATCCGCAGGGACCCTCTGGTAGCCAGCTTTGGTCCCCACTCCTGTTTAACAAGCCTGAAACTTGGAGGGCCACTGGACAACTGACAGTAATTATTTGAAACAGCAAAAACAAAAGCTCAGATTTGATGCTGGATCAGCTAAACAGCCTTTAGTTTAAGACTGCAGGGCTCTTTGATTGTCTAGTGGATATGTGAGAGTTAGTAAGCTTCGGCTGAGTTAGGAATCTGGGTAAAAACAGTGAGGGGTGCACTGATCATCTGGCCATCACTGTTTTATTTAAACGTGAGTGTGTCTTACCTCACTATTAAACTGAGGCCACAGTCACTGAAGCCAGGAAGCTGCACCCCAGGCCATGAAGCTTTGCCTAAATGCTTTCCTGTGTGGGCGTACAGTTTTTCTTCTCTCTTGCCTGAGTCAGTGGGAACTGCAGTGCTTTTGGAGTGGTACAAACGTGTGTCAAATGCACACTTGACAAGTTCGGGGTGTGGCAGTGATCTTGAATAAAACGGGGCCTATTAACATTCCAGCTGCCACATTATATCCACCATGCTGAGGTTTGATAGATGGACGGGCTTTTCCAAACATCATAAGGCCTCTGCTCAGGTTTGACTGTGGCACAAAGTGCTGCATGCTGTGATTGTGTTACGGGTGATGAAAGTGCGAGCGTGTGAGGAAAATGGGGGTTGAATGAGGCCATGCTTATCCGTGTGCACCAAAGAACTCTCCTGATTTGATCCTGGCACTTTGGCATAGCAGTGCTGCACAAACAACTGCACACTGAGCCTGCACATGTTCCACAGAGCCAGCTGCAGCTGTGGTATTTCAAGTCCGCACACATACGATCTGCATCCACGCGTAGCGCTTGAGGTTGTGGTGAGATTAGCTATAAAAAAGTGTCTAACCAGAGAAATGCATTACCCATGTTTTACCCTCTTTTTCCACTCACTTACTTAACCAGAGTGACATGCATTAAAAAGACTGAGCTGGTTTTAATCATATGCGTGGGAGGCATCAGATGAATGTGCCTCTACTGTCAGGACACTGGAAAGTGTTTATGTGCTCTCTGGTAACTCCAAAGAGTCCTGCTGTAGAGGGCTCATTTCAGCCTACCTGAAAAGCAGTCTGTTTCAAGCCCTTGCTTTGTTACCACGTTTGAATGAATTCTTCTGGTTGTGTTCACCTTAGAACATCCGCTCTAAAGTGGAACTGTCAGTGTGGGACCACCCAGAGGACATCAGCCTTTCCTTCACTGCCACCTGTCAGGATGGAAAGCCACTGCCAGGCCTCAGGAAGTGTGCCGACCTGAAGATAGGAGACACCGTGAGTTCTTCTCCGTACTTTCCTCATGTTATAAATGTTTCACGCAGTGTTCACCCACACTGTTTTATTCCATTTATCTCTGACCTGCTTTTGCTATAGCATTTTACTGGGAAAAAATACATCTTGTGATTTATTTATTTTATTTTTTTAAAGGGGCACTGAGGCTGTTGGATGTAAGCATCTATTATGCTCACAGTACTACCAGTGTATAATAATAGGAGTGGGTATAGCAAAAAGATCATATGATCACAGAACACAATGTATATGACAATTTTCTCACAGATTTAGTTGAACTAAAGTAAATGGGCTGGTCCTTTTAGAGCACTTTCCTACTCTACATGAGCACTTAAAGCACTTTATACAGCATCTCTCATTCACCTGTTCACACACTCATTTCTACATCTAAGTGCTTTCTATCTAACATTCACACACACACACACACACACACACACACACACACACACACACACAACTCCGATGAACACACCGGGAGCAATTTGGGTTATCTTGCCCAAGGATACTTTGGCACCCAGATTGGAACAGCCAGGAATTGAACCACCAGCCCACCCCACTTGATTAGTGATCACATGATTAGTTGTGTGTATCTTTGCCTGGATAAAAAGTCTGCCTCTTTGACTCCAGGCACAGGCCCAACTCATAACTCACTGCGTCCTGTTTTCATTTTGATTTTATTCTGGAAGTTTAGTCCGGAAGTGCTGATTTCTATCTGAGCTGGGAAGGTTTCTGTTTACAGCAGAAAAATCAGTTTGAGCCTGATAAAAGCAGGGGAACCACTGGAGACAGAGATGGTACTGAGATATGTAATGATACAACGCATATCACATGACAAATTAATCTTAACATTGTCCACATGAAAACTTGCAAGAATGCCCATATGTTCCCAACTACATAAAAATGCCTTCTACATGTACAAAAGCATTTGTTGTGTCACACTTGAGCTTCAGTGTGATGGAGTCACACAGCCTAAAAAAGTCCCTGACTGCTTCTGATCACATCCAGGGCAGCGTTTGCAGCATCGTCCAAGTCAGATGGAAAACAATCATTTTGGTTCATCAGTTGGTTCCAGCTGGTTGTTTTTGAACAGATGACTTTGATGAGGTTGTGTTGTCACTGCATTCATAAGCCTATTTTCCATATGTTAGGAGCAGCAGACACAAAAGCAAAAATGTGTTAAATCTCTCATTTGCAGTGTGTGGGATCGTATTTAGGAGGCTCTGGTAATCTGTGTAGATTTTGGTTCTTCCTGATTTTCAGCTCTCTGTCTGAAATGGTAAATGGACTAGTTCCTATATATATATATATATATATATATATATATATATATAGTGCTTTTCTACTCTAATTGAGCACTCAGAGTACTTATACATACACCCATTCACACAAGCACTTCCATATGGATCTAAGCTAAGTGCTTTTTACTGTCTGGGTGAAGCCCTACTCCAATGCTTGCGCTGGAGAGCAACTTGCCCAATGATACAGCCCAGAGCAGCCAGGAATCGAACCGCCAACCTTCCGATTGGTAAGTGACGCGCTCTACCTCCTGAGCCACAGCAGAAACAAAATGGTGGACACTGTAAGTGCCACTGTTCCATTATTTTTGTTGTTGTTGTTGTTGTTGTCATTAAAAAAAGGAATGTAAACAAAATAGGGCCCAAAGGCACAGAGAAATCCTCATATTTAGAGTGACTGCCTGAATTCATGAAGCCAGAGGCAGCATCAGCACACTCTTGGCATCTTCCCTGGTGGATGCCTTCAGCTCCAGCTGTCTCTTCCTTTAGCCTGAGCTCCAGGTGCACTGCAGGTCAGTCAGTGAGTTCAGTCAGTCATAATTCAGGGCTTCACCCAGAAAAACTGTTGAGTTGCTTTGGTAGTAAAACCAATTTATTTACTGACCCAATAATAAATACATCTGTGTGCATGGTAATGCCAAGCTGTGTAAGCATGTTCTGCTCTGGTTGAAGTGATATTAATAATCCCCATCAACAACTAAAGCAAGCAGGAAATTGCACAATGTGACCTTTGAATTGAATGAAGATGTGGAAGTGCTGCTAATCAAATTAACTGATCATCAGCAAGTGTGATCACCTCTATAAAAGCAGAGGTTTGGGCAGTTTATTGGTCTGGAGCATTCAGTTGTGTGCTAACACAATGCCAAAATCTTCCAGACCATCAGGCCATGCAATGCTCAGAGCACCTGCAAAAAGACCCCCAAAAAACCCCAGAGCTACATCTCAGACATTACAGGCCCCAGCATGTTAAATGGTAAAGTTCATAACTGTGCACTTGGAAAACGATTGAACAAGTATGACTTGTTTTCTTTGCCTGGAAAATTCCTCTTCTCTCTAAAAGGAACACGGCAGTAGGGCTTAAGTTTGCAAAGCTGCATCTGAACAAGACATCTGGGGGAAAAAAGTATTTGGACAAAATGGAGATGTTTGGCCATAATACACACTGCCACGTTTGGCAAAAACCAAAGCATATCAGCACAAACGCCTCATACCAACTGGCAGGCACGGTGGTGGAGGGGGGATGATGTGGGTTTGTTTTGCAGCCACAGTACCCGGGCACCTTGCAGTCACTGAGTCAACCATGAACTCTGCTGTATACCAAAATATTCTGGAGTCAAACAGGCCGTCTGTCTGACGGCTAAAGCTTGGCTGAAATTGGGTCATGCCCCAGGACAATGATCCCAAGCACAGCAGGAAATCTGCTACACAGTAGCTGAAAAAGAAAAGAATCAATGTTTTAAAATGGCCCAATTAAAGTCCAGACTTCAGCCTGGCTGAAGTGCTGTGGTGGGAATGCCCGCAAACATCAGTGAACCAAAGCCAAAATTGCCCCACAAAGAAATGAAAGACTGATAAAGTCATACAGAAAATTATTACTACTACTAAAGGCAGTACTACAAGTTACTGAATGATGAGATCTTGGTTTGTATCTTTTAAAATGGGTAAATGTTGCTTTCCCTCAACTCACATGTCAGGCATGCTGATGCCAATAGCTTAAACAAACCATGGCAGTTACATACCTCTGTGGTTAATTGTACTAACAAGCTGGCTGTAGTTTTTGTAAGTGAAATTTCAATATCTTCTTACTGTGTCTAGTATCTTTTAGCAGGTACAGTGTATCACAAAAGTGAGTACACCCCTCACATTTCTGCAGATATTTAAGTATATCTTTTCATGGGACAACACTGGCAAAATGACACTTTGACACAATGAACAGTTGTCTGTGTGCAGCTTATATAACAGTGCAAATTTATTCTTCCCTCAAAATAACTCAATATACGGCCATTAATGTCTAAACCAGCGGCAACAAAAGTGAGTACACCCCTTAGTGAAAGTTCCTGAAGTGTCAATATTTTGTGTGGCCACCATTATTTTCCAGAACTGCCTTAACTCTCCTGGGCATGGAGTTTACCAGAGCTTCACAGGTTGCCACTGGAATGCTTTTCCACTCCTCCATGATGACTTCATGGAGCTGGCGGATATTCGAGACTTTGCGCCCCTCCACCTTCCGCTTGAGGATGCCCCAAAGATGTTCTATTGGGTTTAGGTCTGGAGACATGCTTGGCCAGTCCATCACCTTTACCCTCAGCCTCTTCAATAAAGCAGTGGTTGTCTTAGAGGTGTGTTTGGGGTCATTATCATGCTGGAACACTGCCCTGCGACCCAGTTTCTGGAGGGAGGGGATCATGCTCTGCTTCATTATTTCACAGTACATATTGGAGTTCATGTGTCCCTCAATGAAATGTAACTCCCCAACACCTGCTGCAATCATGCAGCCCCAGACCATGGCATTCCCACCACCATGCTTGACTGTAGGCATGACACACTTATCTTTGTACTCCTCACCTGACCGCCGCCACACATGCTTGAGACCATCTGAAGCAAACAAATGAATCTTGGTCTCCTCAGACCATAGGACATGGTTCCAGTAATCCATGTCCTTTGTTGACATGTCTTCAGCAAACTGTTTGCGGGCTTTCTTGTGTACAGACTTCAGAAGAGGCTTCCTTCTGGGGTGACAGCCATGCAGACCAATTTGATGTAGTGTGCGGCGTATGGTCTGAGCACTGACAGGCTGACCCCCCACCTCTTCAATCTCTGCAGCAATGCTGACAGCACTCCTGCGTCTATCTTTCAGAGACAGCATTTGGATGTGACGCTGAGCACGTGCACTCAGCTTCTTTGGACGACCAACGCGAGGTCTGTTCTGAGTGGACCCTGCTCTTTTAAAACGCTGGATGATCTTGGCCACTGTGCTGCAGCTCAGTTTCAGGGTGTTGGCCATCTTCTTGTAGCTTTGGCCATCTTCACTTAGCGCAACAATTCATCTTTTAAGATCCTCAGAGAGTTCTTTGCCATGAGGTGCCATGTTGGAGCTTTCAGTGACCAGTATGAGAGAGTGTGAGAGCTGTACTACAAAACTGAACACACCTGCTCCCTATGCACACCTGAGACCTAGTAACACTAACAAGTCACATGACATTTTGGAAGGGAAATGAGAAGCAGTGCTCAATTTGGTCATTTACGGGTCTAGTCTCTTAGGGGTGTACTCACTTTTGTTGCCGCTGGTTTAGACATTAATGGCTGTATATTGAGTTATTTTGAGGGAAGAATAAATTCACACTGTTATATAAGCTGCACACAGACTACTTTTCATTGTGTCAAAGTGTCATTTTGTCAGTGTTGTCCCATGAAAAGATATACTTAAATATCTGCAGAAATGTGAGGGGTGTACTCACTTTTGTGATACATTGTATCTAATGCACCCATATAGTCTATGAAAGGTTGTTAAGCAGTGTTGCTAGGATTAGCTGAAAACTTAGTTATTTGGCTGTGGCTACTTAACAGCTAAACTAAATATCAAGACTCAAGCCTTTGAAATGGCAGTTCACAAACCGAATTTTTAAATATTTACATCCATCTTTTATGTCTGACTTAGCGAAGCCAGTTGAAAAATCACCATTGTTTCTGGTGCCTTTTTTGATGAGACAAATTAATATTTTTTTTGTACACTTGAGTAATATATGAAATGTTGAAATGTGTATTTTTTTCAGAGCCATGCTTTTTGCAGTTGAGGGTTTACTCTCAGAAGAAAAGCATAAATCAGGTGACAGATGGGTATGTACATCTTAATTGCTTTGAGTTTTGCACAGGGTTGGCACTTTGTATTCTACACAGGCCTCAAATGTGATCTGGGCCCATTGAAAATGCTAGCAAGGGTAGTTTGATACATGGGTCACACAGTTAGGCTTCAGCAGGGTGGAATGCTTCTCTCAAAACCCCCTGTGCTTTTCTCTTGGTCACTTTATTTTCCTGGGAAGGTTTGTGGATGGGAATCAGTAGAGGAGGAGTTGACAGAGATTGTGTCAGGAAAAAAAAACTGTGAATGTAAGGGAGCTCTTGGGTAACGGGCCTTGCTCTTGTCTTTTATCCTCTGCAGTGAAAGGAGATGGAGAGTAGCGGCTTAGTTTGCTTGTTGCCAAGTTTCCCACTCTGTACTGAGGGTATGGGCCAGTTCAGTGCCCAGGTGTCAGTCATTGGGACTGTGTGAGTCTGCCACAGAGCCTGCCGCTGCATCTCAATGACCTTGCACAAAAGCAGGCATGAGGAGGCTGGTTAAACTGCATGTCTTGAAAGAGCTAAGCTGGCAGGAAGAGAAATGCTAGCTGTAATATATGTATAGTAAAAGCAGCATGGTTTTCACTGTTACATTCACACAAGGGCTCATGCATATGAATGAAAGTCTGTGCTAACATGCCACAGGTTCTTTTTGTATTAAAAGAAGCTTTATTTCCAAATGAGGCAGAAGCATTTGAACCTGCGGTTTTGTTTGACTATAATCACTGGTTTTATCCCAGTTAACTGAATTTCAGGCAGTCATAAGAATTCCATCATCAAAAAAGAGCGATCCATGGCAACGCTGCCAGGAGGAAATTCTTTGTGAAACTCTTAGACACAATTCTGTCACTTCCCCGTTCCCTACATCACTCTGTGAATTAGATTACGCGATCAGCCACATAGTTTTCTCAGTGAGCTCAATCTTTCCACACCCATCTCTCCTAAAGTCCCCTATTTCAACTTCTCCTCAACTTTTCGGCCCTCCATTTCACCACAGCTTCATAGTTGTCCCAACAAGCCACATGATTGGGTGAACTGGCCTCCTCGCGACTCACATTTACAGTAAATTTAATTGTGTCCCTTGTTAACTTGTTAACATTGGAGTAAAGGGGCTTTTTGGGCAACATGTGACGTAGGCTCTTCCGTTATGCTGAATCATATGTTGTATGCTGGGTTGACGTGACAAGTGGTTACTCTAGTGCCCTCCCCACAGATGCATTATAATACATAGAGAAATATGTGCTAAGTGTCAGTGATGCCTTCTTTTGGAGGACAATGATGCTTCATGGTCAAAGTTAGGGACATTGCAGGTTGAGGTATTATTGCAGGTTGTATTCAAGAATCATAAACACCTGATGGAGCACGCAGCACTGGCTATGTGGCTGTTAAATGTGGTCAGATGCCACTATCTCTTCAGTTCAAGTTCCACATAATGATACTAGCAAAACTAACTTTTACCAACTCTGGACAGAATCTAATTTGCGTTCTCTTTTTAAAAGCTTAAAGCTGCAGCCAAAAATGCAATTAAAGCACACTAAATTAAATGTTCCATTAAAAAACACATAATTATACTTTCAAGATCATGTAGATAAAAGAAGTCTAAAAAAATAAAAATGTATGCATGCCACATACAGGATTATGACTGCCAGTGCAAACAGAAACCTCCAGGGCTATAAATTAAGCCAAAGTGAAAGTACCGTAAACTGTAGTTTGTCCGATGGCCAGTTTGAGGCTGCCTCTGAAGGTGAAGGTTCCCTATAGATTCTTAATAAGGCATCTCTACAAACTGGTCCAACCCCCCCCCCTACTTCTTCATAACAAATGTACAGTGGGTCTTTTTTTTTTCATAACACATCTATTTGGAATTTGTTGAAGCTTAAAGTTTTGGGCATGGTCGCTTTGATTGACAAGTGTCTTGACGCAGGCAGCTGCAGCCAATAGCTGCTAGGCCTTTGTAATTTACAGTCATTACTGGAGTCACCAAGTGAGATTATCCAGACTATGCTCATTGGCTAACGACTTGTCAATCACAAGTCACTAGCCAGTGAGCAATGTGGCTCAGTGCTTCTAAATCAGGCTGGCATAGTGGCTGCATCCATCTTTAACATACAGTCTGTGGGTAGTAATTTTGTCTGAGTTTTTTCCCCCAGAGAGACATGTAATGTCTCAGTATACTGTATTTAAGAGATAGCTGAACTAAATACATTATAAACCTGTCTTGCAATTTCCAGTGTAGCAGTGTGAGTGCATGTGTAATATAGTGATTTCTACAATTGCCTTCTATGTGAACACAATAAAATTTTCATGCAGACTATGAGTAGTTAATTTCTTTTGTAAATAACTGGTCCTGTCACTGCAACATAGTGGATGAGCTGCGTTTTGTCTCTTATTATTTGAAGAAGAAGGTGAGCAATAAATTCCAGTCCAGGTTTGAAAACTAGTCATCATAACAGTATAATGACTAGTTTTAACCCTCATCATTACAGAGACCAGATCTAATGATGCATTCAGTATCAATGTGTTGAGGAAACGTTGCAGTCAAACAGCCAACAGAATGATAGCAACCTAAACAAGGTTTGCTCGAGCAGATTTTACAGAACAAGATGAGATCATTTATGTTTATCGTGAGCCTGGGACTGCTTGATTTATGGTTCCCAGAGACGGTTGGACCCCCCCACCCCCACCCCCCACGTCTTTCTCCTGTACATTTGCAGCAGCAGAGGTCTGACCCAGGCTGTTATTTCCTTTGCTGAAATTGCAGCTGACTAAAGGCCACAGGAAAAAGGGGGTTGTACTTTAATTTAGGCAATGCAGATCCAAAAACACTGATGGTCTTGTCAAGAGCAGCGGGTGTTGAAGAGGTGGAATATTTGCTTTTTCCCTGGGTTGAAATGATCCAACTTTTTGAGGCATGATCCTGATATCTTGGCTTTGGCTATAGACTGATATGGATTTGTCACTGTGAGGAAGTGGAAGGGAATCATTCTTTTGAGGCAATATCAGGCCTGACGTCAGCCCACTTGTTTGCTTACAGCTACTGCAGACAAAGAGAACTCGTTAATGTAGCAGGTGTGGAATGCCTCCAGTCTGCTGACCCTGTGCTGTTAGCTCACTCCATGCCTCATATAGCTTTGGATCAGTGCATTTCTCTTTGCTCTGGACATCAGTTTTTCAGGTGCTTCTAGTTAGAGCTTCAAAGCAGAAAAATTGCCTTCCCTCTGGTCAGTTTTGATCTTAAACCAAAATAATTAAAAATATTCAACATTAATACTCGCAGTTGGCAGCTGTCTATGCTTCAGACTCTCTAAACTCTGTCAGTATAAGAGTCAGCAGGGTGTGTATAAAGTGACTAATCTGATATGGATGTGAACACCTGCAAATTAAAGTTGAACTCTGGTTGTATAACCTCATAACTATGGTTTCATTTCTGATCCTCAGCTTAGTGACAGAGACAAACCAGTGGGACACGTGTCACTCTCTGCCTATGTTCTCTATGGCACATTGTTACACTCTTCCAAAGTTTTTTTGGAACATTTTAGTCCAAAACTTAACTTTGTTAATTATGCAGAATAATGGAAGCATAATTCCAGCCATGGAGAGAATACCCTGAACAGACTATGAGGAGAGTACCAGAAAAATGATGATAAAGGCACGCCTGGAGTTTGGATTATCTTGTCAAGACTTCCTTCCTCAGAGCAATCAAATGGGTGTAGATCTCATGGCCCAGTTTCTGTACAGCTCAACTATATAAATTCCTCTTTGGAGTGAAGCAAGCCCACTGATGTAAATATGACAGCATGGGGTCATGTGTTGGCAGCTGGCTGTGTTTGATGCAGGGTGGGTTCTGGTCATTTGGGAATAAGGAAACAGAAGATGAACAGAGATATGCATGCTTCATAGGGCTTATGAGACTGCTACTGTTGAACATTTGAACCCAACATGAACTTTCGTGGAATAAACAGGAGGTCAGTTTGCCAATATTTGTATCTTTCATTTCTGAGTTCATCACCGTTTGTTTGTTTTGTTTTTTTGTCCCTCGAAGGTCTCGTTCAACGTGAGTGTGGAGGCGAGGAGCTGTCCTCCCCGTGGCACTGTCAAGACTTTCACAATCAAGCCAGTGGGCTTCAAAGACCGCCTGGAAGTGGCTGTGCATTATGAGTGCGACTGCGGCTGCAGCGTGAATGCACAGAACAATAGCAGCATCTGCAGCTCCATAGGTAAAATTTACAATTTCTCTTTTTCGTCTTCATTTATAAACCTAAGCAGCTGGTAGTGTAAAAGTGTTTTTTTTGTTTGTTTGTTTTTAAACTCCCAAGAAGGATCCTGGGATAGCTGCTCATTTTTTCTTCCCCCTTCTCCAGTTGGAAAGTTGGCTGACAGTGTTGTTTACAGTAAACTAAACTACACATCCATGCAGCAGGAAACCAGTGTTTGAGGGACGTGAGAATCAGTTCAAAGTGACTCGACCCCTTTTACATACAGTCCTGCTCTTTCTTTGCTAAAAAGAAAACCTCTGCTGTCCTGCTTTCTGAATCTCGCTAGGAAGTTAAACCCATTAATCCAACGGCTCTCAAACTTTTCTGGCATGCATCCTACAAAACTCCCCACTGCCCCTCTATGAAAAACAGCTTTTATCAAACATTAACATCAGCAAACTTAGAAAGTTGAAAAATGTTCAACATTTCAAGCACAAGCACCTGGCAGTCATGCCACATTTATTCAAATGTTCCAGCACGGTCACTAGCCAATCAAATCGAGTTAGGGAAACCAGAGGAGGTAAGCAGTTTCTGTACAGCTTCTGTACACAACGAAATGAAGACGGGGTTGATCATTTTGGTGAGTTGTATGTAAACACAGTAAACAGGTAGGAAACCAGCTCGGTTCACGCTCTTTGCCATTAGCTTGTCCTGTGAGTAGTTGGTTGTTCTCGTTATGACGACTGCACCGTGCTCCAAATGTCAGGCACACCCACCATCCAGTGCTGAAACAAGGTAAACCACTTGTTCTTTCTTCTAGGTTCCCTTACATTAAGGCTATAAGTTATCAAGGAACAGCAGTGATAAGTTTAAGCCAACATTCAAATGAGTTAAAAAATTTGAAATGATGGTACCTAAATAATGCCTCAGTGTAAATTAAAATGGACCTATTCTGTTTTAATTTTATTCTTGGACCCTACAAAAGTAGCTTTGCATTCACATATCAACCTAATCCTTAACATATCTTATTTTGGTCCATGGTGCAGCTCCTCAGTTCATTCTCTTTCTGGGATGAGCTGTTTTAGCTTCTCCTCCTACTTTTAATTAAAACCTTTTTTTCTGATTGGCCACTCTTCGCACACAATGTACTTGAAGAGCAGGTCGATGGGGCTTCTGCTCTCACAGCCAGAGCTGTGTGCCTGAGATGGCCATTAAAAACATCTGCTCTCACTGACATTATACAGAGCCAAGAGCAGAAAGAACTCTGTGTTTAGAGCAGTCTAAAGTCTTTTGGTTGTACATATGCTCAATGTAGTTAAGCAAACCTTTGCCTTGCAGGTACTTATAACTGTGGGACTTGTCACTGTGAGCCTGGCTACCTGGGCGCCCGCTGTGAGTGCCAGGAGGGCGAGGCAAGCAGCATGTTCCTCAGTGCCTGCAGGGAGGCCGAGGGCAAGCAGATCTGCAGCGGACGAGGCGAGTGCAGCTGCAACCAATGCCTGTGCTACGAATCAGAGTTTGGAAAGATCTACGGCAGCTTCTGCGAGTGTGATGACTTCTCGTGTGCCCGACACAAAGGCATCCTCTGCTCAGGTAGGAAGACCTCCCACATTGCCTGGAGTTCCACTAAAGCTTGGTCAGTCTGGCAGTGTATCTTGTTTTCAGGGTGATGTTAGGAGAAGTCTTGTTTTTGATTCTGTGGCGTTTCTGTACTTGTTGTGAGGCGGTTTGAACTACAGCTGGTGAGAGACCACACCTCAGTGAGCACTGGACAGGGCAACATCAAAAGGCTTTAAATTTGCTCTGCTTGTTGTGGGTTGAGTAATCCGCATTAACAATGGTGAGTCATGTGTTGTACCTGCTCAGGGTGTGTCTCGGTGGTTTGGCCTTCTCCGGACTGCACTGTAACCAACCCGGCTTCTGTGAGTTAACCAAAACAGTCTCCTGCAGAGCTGCTGTCTTTGCTCATGAAAGCAGCTCAAAGCAGCAGCTGCAAAAGTAGCAGTTCTAATGTTGATCTCATGTGCTGTTTGCTGTCTGCCTCCGGGGGCACGTCTGTTGAACAGATTTGGTACTTGTTTGCTGTTGGTGCGGAAAAAGGAAACCAATAAGTGCAAAAACTCACCCAAAGTTGTTTTTTGTTTGTTTGTTTGTTTTTGTTTTTTATGCTTGAATTTTGGGCCACCATTATTGATGTGTGTTGAGCAACTGAACCTGGATCTCTCTCTTCTGTTTGTGGTGTTGGTGCCTTTTGGAGCATTTTTAATGGAATTATCAGGAGTGATTGTTTTGTGGTAGAGATCATACAAAAGCTTTGTGTTTCAGTTTTGTTGATTTCAGCTGTTTTTGTTTTTGCTTTTGTTGCTTAGTAGGTAATTGTGTCTGTCACACACACAGACTGTATTTAAAAGATGGCTCAGGCTTGCATAGGCACAACTCTGGTTTCAAAAAGAAGTCACATCCTATACGTCAGTAACCGTTTTCCTGATGACTTTGTGGTCTCTGTAGTTAGTTTTAAGTCTTATTGAAAATTGAGCATGCTGTAATGTTCATTTTGGAAATTATGGTCAAAATTAGAGTCAAAAGGATAAAGCAGAACATGCTCCACCACTATAGCCAGTGAACATACAGTGTACCTCGGTTCTTCTCTTGTCAGTTTCAAATTACCATGATGAAAAAGGCAAAAAACAGTCAGTTTGAGGCTTCAGAACAGGGACTTGCTAACAAATTGTTGATGTGATGGTGACTGTGTGAATCTTCTATGTGCAGCCTATGGTTGCACCTATACAGTTTCATGAATACAGTCTGCTAACCAGTAACCTCCTGTCCAGATTTGATCCCAGGAAACTCTTACACTGAGGCCTTTAAATTTGAAATTCAGAAACCAATGGGTGACATCACATTGGTTGTGTCCATCATTTATATGCAGTCTATGCTTTTCTGTTATATAATCTCAGTTAAACATTCAGGATGGGAACGATTTAGATATGTGAAAGATTACAATTCACTTTGCCATAGAGTGACTGAAGCACTTTGGCCTTTAATTGTTTCCATGTTGCCATCCTGAGGAATAAATGTGCCCTGTTAATCAGCAATTCATGAGCTAAAGCCAACTTGAAATCCTTTTCCTCTCATTGACTGTCCCGGCTTTTATTCAGTGCCCAGAGAGAAGACTTGGTATGAAAATCCAGGTTTGGCTCAGGGTGTATCTGCTGTTGTGTTCCCAGAACATTGGATCCAAGACTTTGAGTTCTGGTGTGAGACCTCCTGGCTGAAGGGGGCCCACTGGCTCATCCCCAAGCCAACGGCTGTTCCTGTGAAACCACAGAGAGCGCTTTGTGCCAGTGGGGCCAGCTTTGGCGCGATCCGCTTACACAATGCCCGCCTCTATTTATCTATAGTCAGTAGAAACAGAAGTCTTTCGTTCAGTCAGTGGCGAGGCTTGACACGCATAATACACAGATGCAGAATGACTGTTTGTTTGTGCTGATCATCCATAAGCAATCATTAAATGTTAACAGTCCACTACCTTCTGTCCCTCGCCTTCTCTCTTCTGCCTTCTCAGCATGGTTGTCCTGTGTTAAACTGTAATGAGGTCCTAATGATACCAAACAGCACACCTCCATGCTTCCCTCCCTGCACTCCTCTCAATCTGTCACTGAAATATTGTGCGCCTTGCGTAAGGCATG
The DNA here is from genome assembly GCA_024447675.2 of Pterophyllum scalare. NCBI lineage: Eukaryota > Metazoa > Chordata > Actinopteri > Cichliformes > Cichlidae > Pterophyllum > Pterophyllum scalare. Next base: position 63,529 of record JAMQGT020012368.1, on the reverse strand, counting down.
CTGTAAAACAATTTGCTGACCATCAGAAAAACAAATACTGCTAAGGTCTGCTTTGAGCCCCTCAGCTCACAGAAATATCTTGATTGAATATTAATTGGACAAGTGTGTTAATGTTGCTGTCTTTGCGGCCCTGCTGATGTAGCCATTGGCATCACATTAATGTCTTCCTCAGCGTATTAAAGTGGCAGCATTCTCTCATTCAGACAGTGACAGTTTGCTGGGTAAGAGTCTGTTTTGTTGTGAGTGTTCACAGAGCTGCTCTGCTGCTCCTGTTTCTAATATGATGACAGTGGATTCTGCTGAGACCCGCGGTCAGTGCTGCTGTGTTACTTTCTATTGTCTGCGTGTTTCTCGATCATCACACAAAATAACACAGGTCTTTATATTACCGAGTACAGTACTGAACTACATCCTCCTGAAATCTGAAAATAGTAGTAGTGCTGGAAGAAGACTTTAAATGGGAGATCAGCCAAGTTTATATTTGGATATGGTTTTTATGAGCCTACTCCCAGAACTGATGAAACGCTCCTAATAATTTGTTCAGGAACGTAATAGGAAAGGAGGCCTGCTCATGCAATCTGTACATAATAAGCATACTCTTGACTTTTTAATAAAGTTGAAAAAAATGGTCACATTTTTTTCTCTTTTTTTCCCCAATGAACCAAAGTGCTTCTTCGGTTCTTCTTGTCACTCTTGGAAATCTGCTGCTTATCCTCTCAGAGTTGACAGCGAGGACACAGAAGCAGGTTGCACTCCACGTCCAGCTGGACAGACTGGCGATTTGCCTGAGCTCTAAGTGTGTGTGTGGGGAGGGGTGGGTGTACGTATATGTCGTGGTGGCACGAGGCACCCCAAACCACTGGAACAGTCGTATCATTATGTGTCTTCGAACTCTTGTGCTGCCCTGTCTGTTTTCCAAGGTAACCATGATTCATAAAGACTCCTGCCCCTCTGACCCACATCTCCTCTGCCGACTCTGCAGCTGGTTCTAAATAATGATCTCAGCACTCAGCAGGCTGCAGTTGCCAGAAATAGTGTGGTTCTATTTTCCAGACTTGCACAGACCATCTTTTACCTCATAAATAAAAGTGTGCATGCACAACATGTGTATTCATACACAGGAGTGTGTCTCCTTGTAGAATAAACAGAAATGTGTGTGCTTATTCATGCTCATGCAGAGCATTACTGGAAATGTGCTTCAGTGAAGAAAACAGTTCTTTTCAGCCTTAATTGGTTTATTTGTGTTGTCACACGGACGTTTCATTAAAACAAGAGATGGACTTTTCTTTGCTCTAGGCTGAAAATGGACCAGTGTGACATAAGAAGGGTGCCAGTGTGAATCAGGTCGTCTAAACTGCAGAAAATATATGTTGAAATCCTTTTTGGAAGTTTGTTCAGTCCTCTTCATTATGCATTTTTCCTCCGAGATCCCAGTAATTAATCAAAGTAACTGATTAAAATTAGTAGCTTGTCTGCAATACCATATGCAAATTTCAAACAAGTTTATAGTAGAAGTTAGAAACATGCAGCAGTGGGTGTAAAATTAACTATTATACTTCTCCTTACCTACTCTTATTTACAGTTGTGGTCAGATGTTTACATGCACTCATCATGGGCAAGAATATTATCTTAATTTGGGCCTTTTTATGATTTCTCTGAACTGTTCTTTTTCCAGGGTGTAATCATTGTACAGCATACATCTCTAATGACTTTTAAAAACCAGAATTAGGTGCTCCAGTTTGAATATATTTTCATTTATTTTCTAGCTCAAACATATCCATACACTCTAATCATTTTTCAAGTGGTGCTGGAGGTTCTACAATGTCTTTTACGTTGACAAAGCCAAGGTCTATTAACTTCATGTTGGTGGTCATGATTGACTACAACTGGTAGTTTCTTTTTGCCAGCATAAAAATGGATTTGTTTGACAGCAGTCACTGGATCAACCAATGCTGAGAACAATGGGAAAATCCAAGAACTCAGTGTAGAATTGCAGATTTTTGGGAGGGTCTCTTGGAGCCTCACTTTGAACAACTGTATGCATACAAGTTAATTAGATGTGTCAGTACTTTGCCAAGGTCTGGGAGATGACCTTTAAGTGTCACCCTCAGATGAAAGGAAGCTGGTGAGGATGTTCAGGAACAGCCCAAGAACCACCAAAGCTCAAGCCGGCCATGAACTAAAAACTGCAGGTTTTACATCACCATGGGCTGAGAGGGATCTGACCAAGAAAGAAGAAATAAGACCCTCCTCCAAAATCAACACATTCAAGCGCAACTGAAATTTGCAGCAGTCCACGTGGAGAAGCCAAATACCTTCTGGAGAAACATTTTCTGGTCAGATGACTCAAATACTGAGCTATTTGGCTATTTGGCCGCAGTGAGAAGAAGTACTGTATATTTGAAGGCATAAAGGTGAGGCTAAGATCACAGCCTCAGCTGTCAATCATCATGGTGGTGGTAGCATTTTGCTCTGGGGCTGTTTTGCTGCCAGTGGTACTGGTACATTGCACAAAATGAATGGAATAATGAAGAAAGAAGGACTACCTCCAAATTCTTCAACTTCACCTCAGCTCAACAGCCAGGTGATTGGCACAATAGGTGTTCCAACAGGACAATGATTCCAAACACACATCAAAAGTGGTTTTGGAATGGATAAAGCAGGCTAACATTAAGTCTCTGGAATAGCCTCCCCCTGACCTCAACCCTTAAAAGAATCTGGATGAGGAGGTTGTTCCAGATGTTTGATGCTTCTTTTATCTCAATGTTGAGATTCCTTTCTTTTATTGCAGAACACTTCATTCAGTCTTCTATTTAATCAGCACCATATACTAGATATTAGATTTATTTATTTTTCTCCCAATTATTTCTCATTGTTTGTAAAACTAAAGATAAGATTTTATTTTGAATGTTACATGCTACAAATGAATGTTGCCTATTCATGTGTAGTGCATGAATAGGCAACATGTTTTCATTTGTTGTACTTTAGTAACAGTACCACTCTTAAGAGTACAGCAGTCATATGTCTTTTATTGTGAAAGGCAAGGACATTAAGAAGCCTTCTTTGGAACATGCATAGAAGAAACTAAGTTTGTGAGTAGGCAGTGATGGTGGTTTTAAAGGGGGAGGAGCTGAAATGCCTTGTTTTATACAGAAGACAAACTGAGAGACAGCAACAAGATAAATCAGGATTATTTTGAACTTGTATGCAAAGCTTTAGTCTCTAGCTGTGGCAGAGTACAATAATAAAAATATAGAACTAGAAATGAGGATAATTAAGTCCTCTTTAAATAAAAATTAAAAACAAAAAACTTATTGCATGTTTTCAGTAAGATGGCCAGGAGCCGTCCTGCAAAGTGCATTTGATCCAATGGCTGTGTTTCACGTCAATGTTTTATGTGTCAGTACTTGAACATGCAGCAATTAGTGCGTCTGGAATTCATTAACTGTGAGATGGCAGCCATCCAGGCAGTTACAGGCTCACAAGCAAAACCTGACTCAATACTAACAAGAAGTGATTAAAAATAATAGCAGTGACATGTTTCTGGCACTTTGATGTCAGTTTGAGTATTAGCTGAATGCTAATATTCATTTCACCACTAAGTAGGATGCAAACATTTTTACCGTGCTGTGACTTTAATTTAGTGCCAGCATTTGGGTCTGTGTCTGACTGAACAAACTGCATGCGCTGCACCTGGGCACCTGCTCTCATGTTTCAGACCCTGACGTAGAACAAACACTGGGCGACTCCACCCTCTGCTTTGAGACTTGAGTGAACTTGATTGCAGCAGATAAAGACCTCAGGTTTCTGCAGTGAAGTGCTACAGTACAAACAACAGGATCAGTGTGTGACCTCGTGCTGTTTTTTTGGTTGATAACACACTTTCTGCCAATGTGCATTTTAAGGACGCTGAATCAGACTTATTCCTTGAACCAAATGTTGGCACCAAAAGAAGTTAATATCTAAGGTAACGGTGCTTGTGAAATAACTAAAATTTCAGAAAATGTCATGGAACAGCTGTGTGGCAGGCAGGATGACGGCTGGACCCCAATGCAGAACACGCCGGACAGAGGTAAGGGGGATACACAGGTTTATTTGGGTAAGCCAGGAACACAGACAGAACCAAACAGGGTGCCAAGCAGGGTGACACACAATTAGGGAGCACAGAACGGGGAACTACAGCAGGAAACACGGAAGGGCACAATGAAGACGACGCGACAAGGAACGGAAGAAAACGGAGGGCTTAAGAACACATGAGGGCAATCGGGGCAAGAGAAAACAGCTGGACACAACAGGTGAAGCAAACAAGGCAAACAACAGAGGGGAGCAAAACCAAACACAACGCGCAGGGACTACAAGACTACCAAAATAAAACCGGAAGGGACAGGACCAGGAACACGCAGAACATGACACAGGGGGGAAACACTAGGGACCAAAGAAAACAAGGAATCAAAACAGTGAAAAATAACTGAAAACACTGGGCCACAGGCCCAGGACCATGACAGAAAAGGTGTTAATAATTCTTCTACAGAGTCACTTTTGTAGCGCAGTTTTTAAATATTTATATTCATGTCTTTCACGAGTCCCAAAAAACAGATACAAGTCACTATCAAAACTGTGCTTACAAATGAGAAGCATTGGAACTGCGTAACTTTTCAATACGTGTGATCATGTGGGAAAACAACACGTAAATATGGAGGAAGACCTTCAGCTGTGTTTGGGCTTTACTGCAAAGTCCAGCAGGCCTAAAAAAAAGCTCAGCATCAAGAGTCCATAGAGGTCACTGCTTCAGACCCTGGATTTAGATCCTTAAGCTAAACAGCTGACTCTAGTTGGATGTTGGATGAATAAAGAAGTCAGCTTTCTCAGTGCTGGACGCACGCTGTGCTGTCCACAGAGTGTTGGACTGAGGGGAAAATAAACAGAGCAGCTCCCGAATCCACATTTGTTTCCAGCAGATTCCAGTAACTGGAGCTCTTTCCTCTAACACTGATTATTCAGAGCTGCCAGAGTGAAGATCTGATCTGTGGCTAGTGTGCATTCTCATACAAACAAATGGCATGAGGAGCCCCAGGTCTGGAGGGAGTGCCAGAGTATGAAAGTGAAACTAAAACCCCAGTTTTGAAATGTAAATAAAAACATAATGTGATTATTTGCAAATCTCATTCAAATTTGATGGCATCAACATATCTTTAAAAAGCTGGAACAGGGGAAACAAAAGGCTGAAAATAAGTGGTGCTTAAAAAGAAACAGCTGGGGGAACATTTTACAACTAATCAGGTTAATTAGCAGCAGGTCTGTAAAATGGTCGGGTATAAAAAGAGCATCCGAGACAGAATTTCTCAGAAGTAAAGATAACCAGAGGCTCAGCAATTTACATTAACAGTGTCTACAAATTGTGGAACAGCTTCAGAATAAAGATCCTCAACATAATATTATCCAAAGATTCTGACAGTCTGTGGTAAGGGACGAGGGCCAAAATCAATACCGGGTCCTTGGCAGTATTGGCTCTCAGGCAGGTCTGCATCAAGAACAGGAATGATTCTGTCATGGAAAATCCCTGCACGGGCTCAGGAACACCTTCAGGAAGCTCTGTAGCAATGAGGCTGAAGTTCTTGAACGGCGTATAAAAGTTTATAAGTAACGTTCCTCAGCACCAAACGGACAACTGATGCCAGTGCTGACTTTGGTAAGAAATGTTATCACCAATATAATCACCAGTATTCTTTATTAAATTAATGCACTTTAATATTTATATTTTCCCATTGAACATCAGTATCAGCAGATACTGACCTGGTTGGCTGCTGTTAGTCAAATATCTAGAGTCGATCAATTCTGCAGTCCTTTGCAATCCACTGTAAAACAAAATATGTATGATTCTTTGCTATCCTGCCACAAATCAGGTAATAAGTAACAAGACAAATTAATATTTTTAGTCTGGACGTCAGCTTTCTGCCACATTATGAATTCAATTCAACTCTGATCATTTCTTGTTCCATGCTTTTATTCTTTAACTCACTAGAGTAGCTTTGCATGAGTCACAGTTCAAATAAATCCTTTCTCCTGTACTGCACCTTGGTGAAGCCCCTCAGTTCATCCTCTGTCTGAAGCAGCTGTTCCTCGACTCTTCTTTTAAGGTTTTCTGTCCTCTGATTGGTTGCCCTTTCAAACAGAAGCCTTATTCAGCCAGTTGTTGGGGATTCCCATGCATCTGCTCTTTAGGTGTTAAAAACTGTCTGAAGTCTGAGCTTTCAGCTCTCAGGGATTACTTATAAATACACTGACTTCATTATTTGAAGAGTTGGTCATGTTTAATATGAGAATCCAGCACTGGAACAGTATGTACATGATATATACATGACTGATAATGGGAAGAGGCAGAATAAGTCCACTATAAACAAATATTTCCAAATTACCTCAAGCATGTTTATCTGGAATTATGTTTTGTTTAAAAAATATTGTCATAACATAATAGAGAGACAGATCTGTGATTGGCCAGTAAACAAATGTGATATTGGTGTGTATCTACGTCAGTGTTTTTGTTGTATTTGTTTACTGTGAGTAATGTTAATGGATGCAGAGCCATCGTGTGACTTGCAGACTGAAGGGAATAAAAATAAGCACTGTTTTTATGGTTGGTAATGACTGTTGTCCATCACGCATGTGGTGTTATTCACATAATAATCCCAGCTACCTGTAATTGCACCCAATCCTACTGCACGCTCTTAGTTTTAGTGAGCTCTGCAGCAGGCTGCTTATTTTACATTCTTCTTCTTTTATTGGAACTCGAAGACAGACTCACAAAAGAGGAACTTGTCTCGTTTAAGGTTTTTACACATCTCATAGAAACCGATAACACCTACTCTGTTTATTCCTGTTGATGAACTGTGCTTAGCTCAGCATACAAGAGAGAGCTTGTCTTGGCCTACACACACACACACACACATTTTTTGTTGTTGTTGGGTTTTTTTTTTGTTTTTTTTTTTGCTGTTTTACCCCATCAGAAACACACACAAATATAGGCTAGCAACATTGCTTTAACAGCCAGTTAAAGGGGAACATGTAGACTTGAAAATGAATCCCATACTGAAGTAAAGATGTATCAGATGGTTAAATTTGCCTGAGAATCTTATTTCACCACTGCTCTGTCAGAACTGTGACATTTGAAACCTGCAAAGCTCATTTTTCTGCAGACTTAAGGAAAGTTTGACATTGAAATGTGTTTTGTTTTTGAGGGAGGGATGAAGCAGCTGTAACTTTTCCTGGCAAAACACGGACGAGTGACTGCCTGGAGTGTGTTGTACTGGATGCTATCACAGTAATGGTGTCAAGCAAGCAGCAGAGATGCTGCCCAGAGTTGCTGGTCAAACGAAGGGCAGTGCTCATACTCTTACTCAACATGCACCTCAGGTCTTCCTTGAATTCAGTTCAGTTTTATTTTATTTACAGTGCCTTGCGAAAGTATTCGGCCCCCTTGAACTTTTCAACCTTTTGCCACATTTCAGGCTTCAAACATAAAGATAGAAAATTTTAATTTTTTGTGAAGAATCAACAACAAGTGGGACACAATCGTGAAGTGGAATGAAATTTATTGGATGTGTCAAACTTTTTTAACAAATAAAAAACTGAAAAGTGGAGCGTGCAATATTATTGGGCCCCTTTACTTTCAGTGCAGCAAACTGACTCCAGAAGTTCAGTGAGGATCTCTGAATGATCCAATGTTGTCCCAAATGACTGATGATGATAAATAGGATCCACCTGTGTGTAATCAAGTCTCCGTATAAATCCACCTGCTCTGTGATAGTCTCAGGGTTCTGTTCCAAGTGCAGAGAGCATCATGAAGACCAAGGAACACACCAGGCAGGTCCGAGATACTGTTGTGGAGAAGTTTAAAGCCGGATTTGGATACAAAAAGATTTCCCAAGCTTTAAACATATCAAGGAGCACTGTGCAAGCAATCATATTGAAATGGAAGGAGTATCAGACCACTGCAAATCTACCAAGACCCGGCCGTCCCTCTAAACTTTCATCTCAAACAAGGAGAAGACTGATCAGAGATGCAGCCAAGAGGCCCATGATCACTCTGGATGAACTGCAGAGATCTACAGCTGAGGTGGGAGAGTCTGTCCATAGGACAACAATCAGTCTACACTGCACAAATCTGGCCTTCATGGAAGAGTGGCAAGAAGAAAGCCATTTCTCAAAGATATCCATAAAAAGACTCGTTTAAAGTTTGCCACAAGCCACCTGGGAGACACACCAAACATGTGGAAGAAGGTGCTCTGGTCAGATGAAACCAAAATCCAACTGTTTGGCCGCAATGCAAAACGATATGTTTGGCGTAAAAGCAACACAGCTCATCACCCTGAACACACCATCCCCACTGTCAAACATGGTGGTGGCAGCATCATGGTTTGGGCCTGCTTTTCGTCAGCAGGGACAGGGAAGATGGTCAAAATTGATGGGAAGATTGATGGGGCCAAATACAGGACCATTCTGGAAGAAAACCTGTTGGAGTCTGCAAGAGACCTGAGACTGGGACGGAGATTTATCTTCCAACAAGACAATGATCCAAAACATAAAGCCAAATCTACAATGGAACGGTTCACAAATAAACGTATCCAGGTGTTGGAATGGCCAAGTCAAAGTCCAGACCTGAATCCAATGGAGAATCTGTGGAAAGAGCTGAAGACTGCTGTTCACAAACGCTCTCCATCCAACCTCACTGAGCTCGAGCTGTTTTGCAAGGAAGAATGGGCGAGAATTTCAGTCTCTCGATGTGCAAAACTGATAGAGACATACCCCAAGAGACTTGCAGCTGTAATTGCAGCAAAAGGTGGCGCTACAAAGTATTAACGCAAGGGGCCAAATAATATTGCACGCCCCACTTTTCAGTTTTTTTATTTGTTAAAAACGTTTGACACATCCAATAAATTTCATTCCACTTCACGATTGTGTCCCACTTGTTGTTGATTCTTCACAAAAAATTAAAATTTTCTATCTTTATGTTTGAAGCCTGAAAAGTGGCAAAAGGTTGAAAAGTTCAAGGGGGCCGAATACTTTCGCAAGGCACTGTATATACTTCCAATTCACAACGGCAATTGTGAATGATACATAATAATATAAGATAAAATCCCTGCAGTATTAGAAAGAACTCCCAACAATCACACAACCCCATATGAGCAACCACTTGGTGATAGTGAGAAGGAGAAACTCCATTTCAACGGGAAGAATCAATTTCAGGGAGGGGCAGCCATCTGCTTTACATTACAGGACAGAAGGCAAACTATGGGAGAGAGCCAGAATTAATTATGATTAATGCAGACATGGTGAAGACATGTAAGCCCCAAGTAGCCTAAGCATATACCAAGGGATTGTTCAGGGTCACCTGATCCAGCCCTAACTATAAGCTTGATCAAAAAGGAAAGTTTTAAGCCTAATCTTAAAAATAGAGGTGGTGTCTGTGCCTGAATCCAACCTGGGAGCTGGTTCCACAGAAGAGGGGCCTGAAAGCTGAAGGCTCTAAGAACCACAAGTAAGCCTACAGTCTGAGAGCAAAGTACTTCTTAAAGACAAAAGCTGTGGATGGTGACCAAAAGAATGTCCTTGTGAACTTGCAAAGGTGTCTGGCTCACACTTAGAGAGAGGCTGAGGCACTCAGCCATTTGGGAGGAGCTCAGATTAGAGCGGCTATTCCTTTGAAACGAGTCAGTTTAGGTGTTTCAGAAATTTGACTAGGTTCACTCCTGGAGGCTTCCCGGGACATGCTGGAGAGATTGTTTGCTTCTCTCAGCTGTTTTGGGATTATTGCAATGCCCCCCCCAGAAAGAGGAAGACGAGGGAGGGAGGAACAGACCAACGGTCAGTCAGTGTCCTTTAAAACAAACAAACAAACAAAAAAAAACAGAAGTTTTGAATCCAAAGGACTCCCGGAAGTCACGTCTCCTTTGGGCTCTCAAACAATGTATGAAAGTGGGTGAACTAAATTGTGTATTGCTGATCATGAACAAGACAAGCATTCTTCCGCATAAGATTGCCTCAGAAGGACCCCTGTTCTCTCAGGATTGTTTCACTTCTCCCATCTGTTCTGGTGAGAAGCAGGAAGTTGTCACTGTGTGCTTTGGGCTTTAAAAATCCTAAATTACTCTCACAAATGTGGCAAAGAATAATAGGCTCTCTTTCATCTCTCTACATATGACTTAAATTCATCTCTATATCCACCTTATCTACTTGTGTTTTTGAAATGCAGCTGATCGGCTGAAGTATTTAGTTCCTCAGAGCCTCTGCTCCCCACTCAGTTTCAGTAGCTCTGAGTTTGCACAGACAGACGTAACTAAGTGTGTCAAATCCTGTTATGTTGTTAGAACAGTATGTTTCCCAGATTCTAGTCCTGATGGAGGATTAGAAAATGTGATTGTCTGCGCTTAAACCTTGACAGTAGAAATAAGTGGTAACATGTTATCGTTTGTGCTCACTGAGAGATACAGAATGATGCCTCGTCAGCACTTGGGCTGCTCGCTGACTCAGCGCTGTCACTCCAGACGTTTCTCAGGGCCTACTTAGAGGATTTGTCTGCTGGTGATACTTTCTGGTTTTCCTTACTGCCATGAAAGCATTGCTTCTGGTTCCATCTCTGTTTGGGTATTTTTGTGTCTGGCAGTTTTGCTGACGTGTAACTAAAGTGGTTTGGTGAGAATGAACCACAAATGGGGAGAAATCTCTTCTAGCCTCATCTTCTGGAGATGACAGAAACTATGTGTACTTGTAAGCTCCCTTTAGAAAAAACGGGAATAATATTCCTTTTAGCACAACGCAACCTTGAACACACAACTACTGTTTAAAATAAGACACGCATTCCAAGGCCAGTCTGAGCCTGTGACTAAACAGTAATCATATCCCACAGCCTACTGTGTCATTAAGATGAATGGTTTAGACAGATATTGTTCTCCTGTCAGAGCACTCGTTTAAAGTAGTACACTCATATTTCGAGGTTCCTTCCCAAGGTCAGGGAGGTGCTGCCTGCTCTGATGGATTTGTCTGCTGTCAGTGCACTCTGTCATTTGCTTCTTCAAATTAAGTCAGACAAAAGAAACACCACCACAGGCACTGTGGGATCGTTATTAACTGAAATGTTTGAATGCACAAATTGTGTGTATATTTTTTAATCTTTTTTTATGCAACAAACAGTACTGTGTTCACTGTAAGCTGAAAAAAAAAATGGACTCATGATCTGACATCTGCCAGTTGGATCAGGTGTTTTTGGACAGCATCATGCCTCTGGTGGGGGTGGGGAGAGAAGCGGTAGGATACTGCATGGTTACTGCTAAATATAGTGTAGATGGATGCATCTCTGGGCACAGTACCATTTCTGTAATCAGATTTGGAGATGCACAGTTTCTTTATTTATGGAGTAGTTCTAGAGTGAGGAGCACCGGACATTGAATTGCTTACAGGGTTTTCACCTGAGAATGAGTGGGCTGAATCATCAGAAACTGATTTCTTTTGGGGAAAAAAGCTCCCACTTATGAAAGGATACTGAAAAGGACAATGTGGGATGTTCAATAATTACATACTACTGAGACCATACTGAAGGCTCTGTGACAGATCATGCGACAGCAGCCTGAACCCTTCTTTTTTTCAGCAGCTTGGATCGTGAAAGTTTGCTGAAGCTCGTAACAAAGCACAGCACAGCGTGCCCTCAGGAACTGTGTCAGCTGCAGCAGAAATAATCCTTTGACTTTGCCTTGTCATCCTTTTTGGACACACAGGGATGAGTTCTCTAATGTCAAATCTTATTTAGTTGCATGGTTCCTCTTTTTTTGTTGTTTAGTGATGGCTGGCGGGGACCGTGTATGTGCATTACTGCCACCTTCTGGTGTTACATCATCAACAAGCTGCCAGTAAAAACAAGGCAACTGTCTATATTTTAATGCAAGAGTCTCATTTTAGCAAAATGAATAAATAAATGCTGTATTCTGTAGCTGTGTAGTGCATGAATAGGCAGCATGCTTTGGAAAGCTGCTTTGCTTTCGTCTTTACCTTAATTCATATTTTTATATCAACTTTAATTAGAAAATTTTAACACAGCTATGCCAATTATGCACTGCAGGATATCCCACAGGAAATGGAGCCTCTCTGGATGCAGACTTATCATCTCCTGGCTTTGCACCACAAACATTTCAAATATTCGGTGCAGCTTTTCGTAAGACCACAATATAGGGCGACGATTCAAGACTGCAACTGAACATGTTGGAGGTTGCAGACTGCGTTTTCCTTCCAAACGCACACAAACATCACAGCCTCTGGGACACAGGCTCCTCTTTGACGACCACTGCAGGAAGTGACTGTTCCTCTCTTTGCAGTGGGAAGCTAGAGGGAGCATTTCAGTCTTCCCTCCAGTCCTCCTGTAGGCTGCCACACCATATCAGACAGATACTGCATTCCTGTTGAGGGTTACTGAGTTCAGTTTGTTGACCTCTTGAGTCTCGTTTTCCTCCAGACCAGATAAAGAATCTTGGCTGAATGTAAAGCTGATGCTTCTCAAATCTGGACACTTAACTGCTGCTTGGTTTGTTGTTGCTGTTTGAACTGTTTGGTTTCATCTTCAGAGCTTATGTCACAATTTGAAAGCTTTCACTTTGAGCCAACTGTTCAAAGTGTCTTGAGTGTTGAATAATTTCAGCTCACAGAGCTGGGATTATGCCCAGCTGTTCAAAACCAACTGGAACTAGATCTGCAAACATCTCATGAATTGCACACAATGTCCAGTTCGTCTTTTTCTCCAAAGATGCAAGAGAGAGGGGGATGTGTCAAATCCTTCTTTGTTTGTTCAGACAGGAAGTATTTGGATATGCACAGCAGTCCGCCAGATGCCCAAATAATTTACTCTGTGGACTTTTTGTCTTGATACATTTTATTGAGAAACATGAGTTGAGCTCCTGTTTGTTTTTAAAACCCAAAGCTTCTGTTGTCTGCATGATATAATGGAACAAATATCCTTCTAAAAATACCTCAAAAAGCTCATTTCCGCTTTATATAATCTCCAAATATTTATTTAAGCCTGTTAAAATGTGATGTTGAAATCCAGTTTGTTTCTCCCACGGCAAAAAATATGGAAGGCATTCGTGTGCAATGTAAGGATCTATTCTTGATAATTCCTATAAAAGCCACCAGTCTGACAGAATAGACAGGCTGTAATTCATCTTTCAGCAGGCTGATGATTCACTTGTGGTGGGCGCCAACTACAAAGCATCCAGGAGCGACAGTAACCTCAGATGGTTTTGTTTGTTACAGTCCTTTCATAGATATTCCCCATACTGCAGTTCAGGAACTTGTTATGAGAATCTATAATGTAACGTGTGAGATTATTAGGGCCCGAGCACAGAGTGTGCGAAGGCCCTATTGTATCTGTGTTGTTTATTAGGCCCGAGCCAACCGAAGGGTCGGCGAGGAGCCTATTGTAATCGCAAGGGGCGAATGAGCAAGAATGGGCGGAGTCACATGGGACGCGGTCAGAAGTGGCCCCGGACCTCATAGGGACGTGCGCCATGTCGAGACGTTTCCGAAAATGTATATATGCGGGTCACTGGAAAGGCGCATTATTGGAATCGTTAGAATTTGTCATTATTATTATTATTATTATTATTATTATTATTATTATTCTTTTTCTTTCTCGTCTTTCCCCTCAAATTTGACCCCCTGAACATATACGAAAACTCACCATTTTCGCTACAGAGGTCAGGTCTGGCGAAAAATTGATTTTTTTAATGTCATCAAGAACCAACTCTAAAAGGGGGCTCCACGGCGCCCCCCGGAAAATTCATTTTTCGGCCCTCTATGGGAGAGGCCACGATCAACTTTGTCGTAGAACCACGAAATTGGCGTCACACATAGATCATGTCAGGACAAGCAAAAAATCCTCTTGGAGCACCCCCACACAGCAAACAGGAAGTCAGCCACCGTGGCCTGAACTTTGCCCTCTGCCAATTTGGCGATGATGCACACCTCGTATTTGAAACATCTCCTCTTAGGGCGTTACACCTACAGACACCAAAATCGCTCAGCATAATCTAGACCAGTAGGCCATCAAAAGTTATTCAGGGTTTTCATCGAAAATCAATGGTTTGGTCGTTAGGGGGCGCTGAACTTGGCCTTCGTTTTGGCCTAAATTACACTCACCTTTTCTGTCATCACTCGTGCATGCTTTGCCAGATTTCTACCAAACTTTAATAACTTATGAAGGGTCCCACAATGAATCCATAAATGGAGAAACAATGGCAATTCCTGCAATAGCGCCCCCTACATAATCAAAATAAATTTTGCATGGAGCTTCAAAATTTTAGTTACTCGTAGAGTTATGAAATTTGGTTTCCACATTCTGTATATGACCCTGATCAAAAAAGTCAATCAGACCCATGCCTCATTTTGCACGCCGCCCCCGTGACCACACCCCCAATTCCCCATTGGTTTTCAATGGAAAACCTAACATTTCTGTGTGACACACTTTTTTCAGGTGTTTTGAGCTGTACATTGATCACAAACATTCCCACTAAGGCCCATGATGATGTTCCTTTGCAGAGGGGCGTGGCCCTGGGGCCATGGCGAGCTTCGATCCTTCGCCATGACATTTCGTTTGCCTCTCAATCCCATATACTTTGTCCGATTGCCCTCAAACTTCACAAGTGTGATAATGACCCACCCCTGCACACATCCATATGACATTATTGAATGACAGTCGCAGCGCCACCTAGTGGAACAAGTAACATGCTCTAATTTAAACAGTCATTGTTCAATCTGCACCAAACTTCACAAGCATGATAAGGACCCACCCCTGCACACATCCATATCACATTATTGACTGACAGTCGCAGCGCCACCTAGTGGAAACAGGATTCCAATGATGCATCCAATCTGCTTCAAACTTCACAAGTGTGATAAGGACCCACCCCTGAACACATCCATAGGACATTATTGAATGCCCCTCTAGCGCCCCTAGTGGAACAAGTAAGTTGCTGTAATTTAAACAGTCATTGTTCAATCTGCACCAAACTTCACAAGTGTGATAAGGACCCACCCGTGCACACATGCACATGACATTTTTGAATGACAGTCGCAGCGCCACCTAGTGGAATCAGGATTCCAACGATGCATCCGTTCTGCTTCAAACTTCACAAGGGTGATAACGCCTCACCCCTGAAGACATCCACAGGACATTATTGAATGCCAGACTAGCGCCCCTAGTGGAACACGGAAGTTGTTGTAATTCAAACACTGATTGTCGAATCTGCACCAAACTTCACAAGTGTGATAAGGACCCACCCCTGCACACATCCGTATGACATTATTGACTGACAGTCGCAGCGCCACCTTGTGGAAACACATAGATTAACTGCTCAAAATCGGGTTTTTACACTTGGCAGTGGAAGCGGCTCTCAGTGGGCTCGCTGGAGGTTTGCATGGCACGCAGGGAGCTCGCTGAGGATTTGCAGGGCTCAAAGGCGGTTCGCTTGTGGTTCGCGGAGGCTCACAGGCGGCGAGGGCCTTCAACGCCGCTTGCGGCTTTAATTATTATTATTATTATTATTTTTTTTTATTTAGGTAAAACGATTGCTTTTTTGACGACTTTAACATACCCCAAAACTCATCAAATTTTGCACGTGCATCATACCCGGTGAAAATTTACGTATTTTAATGGCGCCGGGCAAGGGCCAGCAGAAATGGCTCTCTAGCGCCCCCTAAACTACAGCCCCACCGCTGTGTTTCGCATACATTTCTGAAACTTTATACACACGTTTATCATATCCGGACGCACAAAAAATCCTCTTGGAGCCATCCTCTAAACCCAACAGGAAGTCCGCCATTTTTAATTAAACATGCAAATTTGGCGATTTGCACCTCTCAGACTTTTAACATTAACTCAGAGGTTTTAGATGTTAACAACATCATATTTGGTTTGTTTAATGTACACCCCAAGGGGAATCTACGGTTGTAAAATGGTGAGTTTTTGCCAAAGGGGAGTGGCCCAAAAGCCCCCCTGAAGTTAGATGATTCGCCATGAAAATTTGATTGACTCTCATTCATCCATACATGGTCCATTCTGGATCAAACTTCTTCAGTAGGATGAGCATCCGTCCCTGAACACATAGATATTGGACTTTTTTATGACAATTGCAGCGCCACCTAGTGGGAGCAGGAAATGTCATTTTTTACTCTTTGAGGTCCAGTTCAAAAGTGGTTGAGCAAAACCATCTCAAATGTCCACTGCAAAGCCATAAGGAGTTGGCCTTACACCAATTTCAAAACTGTGAGTTTTCTCCAAAGGGCGTGACTGTGGCGGGACGCCAAAGTCGGATGTTTCGCCGTGAAGACAAAAATGGCCGTAACTCAAAGCCAACTTGTCCAATCTGCCTCAAACTTCAGTGGTTTGATAAGGCTCCTGCCCTGAACACATTCATATGCATAAAGTCCATAAATGTTAGAGCGCCACCTAGTGGCACCTGCAAATATCATAAAATAGCAGGTTTTTTGCTTAGCCCCGGAGCTACATTTTATCTACATATCTGAAATTGTGGAGGCTGATGTAGCACCCTAAGACGTACAAAAAAGTCTCTTGGACCCATAAGCGAAAGCCTATAGGAAGTCAGCCATCTTCAATTGAAGGTGTCATTTTGCGCCATTTCCAGGCCTCCTATTTGAATTAACTTGTCCTAGGGCATTTGACCCAGTGACACCAAAACGGCTCCAGATCATCTACACAAGCGGGGCATCAAAAGTTATTCGCCGTTTTATTAACTTCTGAACGGTGTTGCCATGGCAACCATCTGAATTTGGACTTTTTTTTTTTCACGCCACAGGAAGACTCTAAACATCAGCCCCAGTGCTATGCTTGCTCTGTCTATCTGAAATTCTTTATGCTGGTGTAACATGCTAAGACGTACAAAAAAGTCTCTTGGACCCATACCCGAAACCCAACAGGAGGTCCAGTATATTCAAATCAAGGTGTCGACCTTGTAGCAGTTGCCTCCATTTTCAGGGCTGTAACTCAAAGCCACCTTGTCCAATCTGCCTCAAACTTCAGTGGTTTGATAAGCCACCTGCCCTGAACACATTGATATGCATAAAGTCCATAATTGTTAGAGCGCCACCTAGTGGCATCAGGAAAAATCATAAAATAGCATGTTTTTTGCGTAGCCCTGGAGCTACATTTTATCTACATATCTGAAATTGTTGAGGCTGATGTAGCATCCTAAGACGTACAAAAAAGTCTCTTGGACCCATACCCGAAAACCTACAGGAAGTCGGCCATCTTCGATTGAAGGTGTCATTTTTCCCCATTTCCAGGCCTCCTATTTGAATGAACTTGTGCTAGGGGATTTGACCCAGTGACACCAAAATGGCTCCAGATCATCTAGACAAGTAGCCCATCAAATGTTCTGTGTGGTTTAACAAAATGTTCAACGGCCTTGTCACACCAGGTCGTTGAATTTAACCTTGGGTTTTCTCTCGCCACAGACATTTGTGGTGCACTCATTCAGACATGCTTTGCACAATCAAACTAAAAATGTAATCACTAATGTGCACACCCAGGCTGAACCCATAACTACAGATTCAAGGCTATGGTTGCAAGAGCGCCCCCTACAGAAGCACATACATTTTGTATGGCGTCCACAAAATTAGTTTCTCTGAAATGCATGAAAATTGGTATCAACATTGCTGAAATTATCCTGATCAAAAAACTCAATCAGACCCATGCCCTCTTTTGCACGCCACAGCTGTGACCACCTCCCAAATACCGGATTGGTTGTATATTGAAAGCGGAAGATGCAGGTCCCCCTAAATGCAGGTCCCCCTAAATGCAGGTCCCCCTAAATGCAGGGCGTTGGGTAGAGATATTCTGGCCATCGTTCTGATCGAGCGAAGGCGCGGAAGGTCACCGAGCGCGCCTCGGCTCGAAGCGAGCCAGGGGTGGACGCGCGCCGGGTTGCGAGGGCCCGATCATCACCGCTTGCGGTTTTAATTGTATACTCTTACTCTTGTGGGTTATATACATTAGCTTTTATATTTTACATCTCTGCACTACTCAAATATACCTCAGGTATATGCAAGTATACCTCCAATATTCTTGATGGCATTGTTTTTACCATACTATGTAGATCTTCTTCATGTACATCAGACACTTGACATGCACATAAAAGATTGAACTGACCTTCTGCGTTTGGCTTGCTTGAAGCTGAAGCAAAAACACCTTAAATCGGCATTCTTTCCAGCAGCCAGCAGGAGGCGTCTCCCACGGCTGCTAAATGAAGCCCAGTTGTATAGAAATCTATGGGAAAACAGCTCTCAGCTCCCTTGATTTCTGACCTCAGTGACCACTTTTCAGATGAGTTTATGGTCTCAATCAGCAGTTTCAAGTCTTCCTGAATACAACATGAAGTTCACACTAAGGGCCTCCATATCTATCAAAAAGGAGGATAAAGGAAGATATTACTTTGATAAGTTGTAGTAATTAATTAGCTTAAACTTTCCAGGATGACAATGGCAAAAATGCTCTCCAAAACAAAAAAAAGTGTATCCAGAGGTTTCATAATGGGCATTTGCTAACCACCGGGTAACATGGTGGCCACATTCATTTCAGCCAACTGAGCTGAACAGATCTTGTTGGAGCTGGAACTCAGAAATATTGGAAAGCAGGCGTATTTGCTGAATCAGCAGCTGAATAAGTCAAACTGTGAAAATGATGCTGCACTGGCAGATTGTGGCCTAGTTCATTAGCATTATGAGGAAGCATACAGTTTTGTTTATGGACACACAGCAGAGATGAGACTGGGCAAATATATTTATAATCAGATATATTTGAGCCCAGTCAGCTCAAAACTGGTTGATTAGTTGGTGATTCTTTAAATATAATATTTATAGTCTGTCTTACTCTAAGCATCCAACACTTTGCATTGTGCTTGGTGATGTAAGGATGCAGCTGCTCGGCCATGGAAACCCATTCCATGAAGCTCTCTGTGCACTCTTCTTGAACTGATCTGAAGGCCACATGGAGTTTGGACGTGTGTAGTGATTGACTCTGCAGAAAGTTGGCAACCTCTGTGCTCCATGACCCTCAGCATGGCCTACCACTTTGTGGTTGAGTTGCTGTCATTCCCAGTCACTTCCACGTTGTTATAACCCCCCTAACAGCTGACTGTGGAATATTTAGTAGTGAGGAAATTTCAGGAATTTTTTTAATTTATGCTAATCTGCTTATGGGAAGCAAGCAGCATGAGGAAACGCCTGCTGCACTAGGCTAAGTATTTGACAGCGTTTGATGGTGTGTGAGAAATAGAAAGCAGCCTAATGTCAGAAGTAAAAAAGCTTCAGACATTTCCAGAACAACTCCTTCCTCTTTGTCATTTTGCATCATCTTGGCTGCTTGTCCAGGCTGACAGAATGTCTGGAGGAACGTCATGGAAAAGTTGCAAGCTAAAGAGGAAGGTCACAGCTCTGAAGGATCTGAACACTTTTCCGTGTCTCCTCCTCTGCTGCAGCTGTGTTTATTGTGGGCACTGCTTAATCTCACTGCTGAGAAGCAGCAATGAAACAACTTACCAGCTGAATCACAAGAAGGAATGGCAGAATAAAGAGCATGTGCACTTGCTCCAAGCATCTGGTTTAAGGCACGGTGACAGTTAGCTGTTGTATACTTGTGTAGTGTTGTTTGCTGGTATTTTCTTCTGTCAGCACGTCAGCTCATTACACAATTGGTGGAGTAGCCCAACAAGGAATGTCGAGGATCTCAGTGTCAAGGAAAAGAGACATCTTTAACTTGGAGTTTGATCAGTTTTAAGCTCGCTTATCTAAACTGCTTTTATGCTCTTGGATGAGATTGTTGTGATTTGTTAAGCAGACCGTTTTACTGTTAGAAGAGGATCGCTTCTGTTGGCCTACAGAGGCTACTAAACTATAAACACAACACTGACATGATCACTTTATCAAATTTTTACAGCAAACTTGTACTCATAACAGTTTGCCATTAACATATTCTGAGATTCATCTGGAGTCATTTTAGACATCTGGTTAAAGAGAGTTTATTGTTCACTCTCTCCATGGTGCTCTGTAGACTGACCATCCATCCAGGTCCTTCTGCTTATCTTACATCAGCTCATGGTAGCAGGAGGCTAGGCAAATCCAGATGCCGTTCTACACCAGAGTCTCCCAGTTGGATGTGCTCAGAAACCTTGAAAAGGAAGGCACCGAGGAGGCATTTTAATAAGATGCCCGAACAACTTCAAATGGCTTCTTTGAGTGCAAAGGACCAGCTCATCTTCTTCAAACTCCAAGCTTTTCACCCAGTCTGTAATGGTGCACTTACACTAAATACAAAGTGAAGTTTTGCTTTGCTTTGCTTGTGTCCCCACCAGGGTTATTATAGTTAACGAAAACGAACGAAAAAACGAAAACTCAAGTTGAAAAAACATTATCATTAACTGAAATAAATAAAAACTATAATTAAAACGAAAAAACGATAACTAACTAAAACTGAACTGTGAGTTTACAAAACTAACTAAAACTAACTGAAATTGTAGATAAACTGATTTTCATTTTCTTGTTTGTCATTTCTTTAAAACCCTTGTGTACTGATATGAAATCATTTTTCCACTCTCCAAGTTTAAGCTGGGAGCGCCATCGGGCAGCTGTGTGTGTTTTGCTCCTCACAGTAATGCAGCGGTCCGCAGAGAAAGCAGCAGAGTCCCATATGGAGTTTCTTTGAGTATGATAGCACAGACAGAAGCGAGTGTGTTGTTGTGGATGATGAAAAATGTGCGGAACACTCCTCAGTCAGGAAAAAACACCAACATCAAAGTCCCCCTGAGAAACGCACACAGGACAGCTACACAAACCGCTCTGATCCTACGAGGTAACCTGGCGCACCTCCGGAGAAACGTGACTACTCATCGGGTCCACGCAGCCCGCAACGTAGTGATTAACCTGTTTAGTCCTTTTGCATTTCCGGCTACTTTATGAGTGAGAGATAACAATCAGGAATAACAATCAAAGCATCAATATAAGGACTCACACATGTCAGCAAATTCCTAGAGGGAGACTGCTGAAACTATCGGGATGGACGTGAGGGAATGAAGAAAATGAAAAAACGGGGACAAATATGTTTGCAGCCAAAAAACTGAGCACAAAGAGGGAGGACCAAAAAAAAAAAATTCCCAGCTGGCACCACATCTAAAACACCAGCACGGGACCACAAGGTAATTAACACACATAATCCAGCTACACAAGCACAAATGCAGACACGAGGTCGGCCACTTCACTGTGTACAGAGGCCGCAAAGACCCTGGAAGTCTAATTAGAGCATCTAACGAAGCTAGCTCCAAAACAGAAGCAGCTTCAACAACATCAGGATGCAGCTGGATTTGACCTTTGACTCCTTCAAAGAGTTTGTTTTTGTCAAACACCACATGTAGGTGGTGTTAATCTACTGCATTAACGCTGAAGTTCATTGGGAGTTTATTGTAGAATTTATTGAGTTTTGGAGTTCATATTTTTCTTTGTTTCTCCCTGTTGATGTTCATGTGTGTCCTTAATGTTACACACATTTAGCATGTAGTGCTGCTGTCTTGTGAAAGGTTGGTTGAATATATTTCTTTAAAGGGCATCTTTTGTCCCGTTTTCATTACACAATAGTCACTTTTGCACCTTGACTCTTGCACCTGATTAAGTATAAAAATACTAAAACTAATACTGAAACTAACTAAAACTAAGCATGAAACCAAAAATAAAACCTAATAAAAACAAGAAAAACCACTCTGAAAACTAAACTAAACTATAATGTAAAATCCAAAACTATTATAACCCTGGTCCCCACATTCGCATTGGAAACAGGACAAGGAAGAGTACAACAGATAGCTGGAACCAAGTTACAGTAATATTTTCATATCTTACCATGAAGTCTGACACTTACCCTCACTGTTCTCCAAGCTCTCACTTTTTTTTGTACTGTCTCCATATATAAAAGCCAAGTTGAACTATACAGCTTTAGCTGTGCTTATGAATTCTAAATGTCAGGGGTCTCTGAGAATGACAGAGATGGGTTTTGTGACACAGTGTCAATTTAATTTTTTTGCTGGAGTTGAAATATTTGAACTCAGGGAAGCATGAGCGTCTCTTGTCATGAATTTACCACATGCATGGATGATATACTGAAACTTGGCTTCATATTTGGTGTAAACATACCTTTATTTTGAGCCCAGCTGAGGATAGCATGCACTCAGTATCCTATATCCATAATCTCATTCTTTCTCTCACAGATCATGATCATAAGATCAACCAGCACCTCATCTGCATTATTGCTGACTATATCCCACTGTTATGCTCCATTTGAATACTACACTTTTGAAAAAAGAACCAGATACTTGAACTTCTTTCTGCCATAAACGGAGCTGAGCTGTAGAGTTGGGTAATCATTTTTTGCCCGTCACCTCCTTAGATCTTTGGGGTCCTGTAATATTCTGTAATAGCCTCTCATATTTAATATAATCAGGAGATTTGTTTATATATGTATATATAAATAAAAAACATAGCTGTGTAGCTTGATGCAGGAGACAACATTGGAATACAACAGGAAATTCAAAAAGGCCCGTTTAGGGCTAGGAAACGGCACAGACATGAATAATATCTCACATTAATACGATGAGCAGAGGACTATTAGCAGCTCGCCAAGACTTGTTGAATGTGTGTAACTATGCTTGCACTTCTTTTATCCTCCCCATGCTGTCAGGAAGAAATCCCTCTGAATGCCCACAAAGCAGTGCAGTCATTTAAGGACATGTTCCCAGGTCTGATACTGAGAGTCAGCCGCATGCTACTCATCATGCCAGGTCGTGTTTGTAAATGAGAACTAGTTCTCAAACATTTTTAGCTGGTAAAATAAAGGTTTAAAAAAGAAAAAAAAATCATGGCCTGCAGTGACTGAGGGTAGGGGTGGTGCCCTAGACTCTTTACCACAAAAACAGAATTAATTTGACTGGTCTCAGTTTTTCAGCCTTAAAAAATGCACAGTTCTGCAGCATGCACTGAATAATTAGGAAGTGTTTATACAAGAAAAGAAAGAACTGACTGCATGTCTGTGATTCCAGACAGTGCATTGCACAACACTGACCACTCGCTTGATGTTTCCTGTTGGTTTTGAGAAGTCTCTGTGACTTCTTTCAGGATCTGGGTCCAATCAGAGACTAATTCTTTTTCTTCCATACTGTGTCTGGTGTAGACTGGCAGTATAATGTGATTGTCTTTGTTGGCTGTCAGGAGAGCCCCTTGGACAGACGGAGCAACCGCTCCTAAACAGTGATTTCATTGGCTAGTGACCCAGTTTTTCCTTGGTCTCCACAAATAACTGTCTTCAGTGGTTTTCCACTTTTTCAACTGCTTTGAAATAGGAGGACTGGAAAAGTTAAGTGTTTGATGTAGCAGCCTACTCCAACATGTATCCAAGGTGGACGTAGTTTAACCTGCATTCATTTTTATTGGCCATCTGGGTGTGGTTGCAAAAAGACGCCTGGTCCTATGTTAATTCTGGGAAAACTGCCCTCAGCCGTGACCTCTGTGAACACTGTCCTGATGAGTTTGTGATCTCAGTGACTTGTTACAGTCATTCCAACTGTGAGAAAGAAGGATTGTACTGGATATGCTCACTGGCTAATGAGTCGTGATTGACAAGTCATTAGCTAATGAGCATGTGGTTTCACCCCTTGTCATAACACCAAGATGATAGTGAAAACACACATCTTGAGACTTCATAACAGATTGCACTAACTAGTTGACATTATGTTGGCTACATCCATGTTTTAAACTGTCTTATAAAACCATGTTAGGCCCTTGTGTTTGACAGTGTCACTAATTATAGGGTCCTGTGTCTATGAACCTTTTTGGTTTTGCTGGTTTTGGTTTTCAACAAAACTTCCTGTTTTGTAGTTTTGCTGTTAAATTCATTTGGATGTTGTAACAGTCGTAATTGTGTATTGTCTCTTTACGACAGTCTAAACTTTTGTTAGTGATGTCACAAGTGTGCACTACTGCTCCTCTGTAGAGTGCGCGGGAGAAGCGTTTTTGGCAGACAGATGCATGGATCGAGGCGGACCTCTACTTTTCTATCTCCCCGCAACTTTTACTAATGTTACGGGTTGTATGAACTCTGCTTATTTTCATGTATGATAATGCAGCAGCCGTTCAACCGGGCTTTGTAAGGTTGGTGAAGAGTATGTTTATTTAAGAACAACGCTGTGGAATTCCCAGTACCAGTGTAGTTGTGCGTTTTTGACTGTCTGCTAAGTACTTTTTCCGCCTCCTCTTCACCACTGAAAACAACCCAAATGTTACAATGTGATGGACAAGCAAGTTCAGTAGTAAAAGATCTGTGATATGTTTTGTGAGGCTTAATCTAAATATCACCTGCACTAAATTTGATAAAGATTAGACATTAAAAAACAATGTTCTCAGAAGAAAAAAATGAAACCATCTTAAATCCAACATGATAGGCATGGGCATTATTCAATTCAATTCAATTCAATTCAATTTTATTTATATAGCGCCAAATCACAACAAACAGTCGCCTCAAGGCGCTTTGTATTGTGGGTAAAGACCCTACAATAACACAGAGAAAACCCAACAGTCAAAACGACCCCCTATGAGCAAGCACTTGGCGACGGTGGGAAGGAAAAACTCCCTTTTAACAGGAAGAAACCTCCAGCAGAACCAGGCTCAGGGAGGGGCAGTCATCTGCTGCGACCGGTTGGGGCTGAGTGGAGAGAGACAGGACAAAAGACATGCTGTGGAAGAGAGCCAGAGATTAATAATAATGATTAAGTACAGAGTGAAGTATAAACAAGTAAATAAAGGTGAATGAGAAGAAACAGTGCATTATGGGACCCCCCTCAGCAGCCTAGGCCTATAGCAGCATAACTAAGGGGTGGTTCAGGGTTGTCTGATCCAGCCCTAACTATAAGCTTGATCATAAAGGAAAGTTTTAAGCCTAATTTTGAAAATAGAGAGGGTGTCTGTCTCCCGAATCCAAGCTGGGAGCTGGTTCCACAGATGAGGGGCCTGAAAGCTGAAGGCTCTGCCTCCCATTCTACTTTTAAGTATCCTAGGAACCACAAGTAAGCCAGCAGTCTGAGAACGAAGTGCTCTATTGGGGTGATACGGTACTATGAGGTCTTTGAGATAAGATGGGGCCTGATTATTCAAGACCTTGTATGTTAGGAGAAGGATTTTAAATTCTATTCTGGATTTAATAGGGAGCCAATGAAGAGAAGCCAATACGGGAGAAATATGCTCTCTCTTTCTAGTCCCTGTCAGTACTCTAGCTGCAGCATTTTGGATCAGCTGAAAGCTTTTCAGGGAGTTTTTAGGACAGCCTGATAATAATGAATTACAGTAGTCCAGCCTAGAAGTAATAAATGCATGGATTAACTTTTCAGCGTCAATCTGAGAAAGGATGTTTCTAATTTTATAAATATTGCGCAGATGTAAAAAAGCCGTCCTACATATTTGTTTAATATGTGCATTGAAGGACATATCCTGGTCAAAAATGACTCCAAGATTTCTCACAGTGTTACTGGAGGCCAAAGTAATGCCATCCAGAGTAAGTATCTGGTTTGACACTGTGCTTCTAAGATTTGTGGGGCCGAGTACAAGAACTTCAGTTTTATCTGAATTTAGTAGCAGGAAATTAGAGGTCATCCAGGCCTTTATGTCTTTAAGACATTCCTGCAGTTTAACTAACTGATGTGTGTCATCTGGCTTCATGGATAGATAAAGCTGAGTATCATCTGCATAACAATGGAAATTGATGCAATGCTTTCTAATAATACTGCCTAAGGGAAGCATGTACAATGTAAATAAAATTGGACCTAGCACAGAACCCTGTGGGACTCCATAATTAACCTTAGTGTGTGAAGACGTCTCCCCATTTACATGAACAAATTGGAGTCTATTTGATAAATATGATTCAAACCACTGCAGTGCAGTACCTTTAATACCTATGGCATGCTCTAATCTCTGTAATAAAATGTTATGATCAACAGTATCAAAAGCTGCACTGAGGTCCAACAGGACAAGCACAGAGATGAGTCCACTGTCAGAGGCTGTAAGAAGATCATTTGTAACCTTCACTAATGCTGTTTCTGTACTGTGATGAATTCTGAAACCTGACTGAAACTCTTCAAATAAACCGTTCCTCTGCAGATGATCAGTTAGCTGTTTTACAACTACTCTTTCAAGGATTTTGGAGAGAAAAGGAAGGTTGGAGATTGGCCTATAATTAGCTAAGACAGCTGGGTCAAGTGATGGCTTTTTAAGTAGCGGTTTAATTACTGCCACCTTGAAGGCCTGTGGTACATAGCCACCTAATAAAGACAGATTGATCATATTTAAGATTGAGGCATCAATAATTGGAAAGACTTCTTTGAACAGTCTAGTAGGAATGGGATCTAATAAACATGTTGATGGTTTGGAGGAAGTAACTATTGAAGTTAACTCCAAAAGATCAACTGGAGCCAAAGAGTCTAAACAAATACCAGTAGTGCTGAAAGCAGCCGAACATGAAGATAAACCTTGGAGATGGTTTTGAATAATTTTTCCTCTAATGTCTAAAATTTTATTTGTAAAGAAATCCATGAAGTCATTAATAGTTAAAGTGAAAGGAATACTGGGCTCTACAGAGCTCTGACTCTTTGTCAGCCTGGCTACAGTGCTGAAAAGAAACCTGGGGTTGTTCTTATTTTCTTCAATTAATGATGAATAGTAAGATGTCCTAGCTTTATGGAGGGCTCTTTTATAGAGCAACAAACTCTTTTTCCAGGCTAAATGAGTATCTTCTACTTTAGTGAGACGCCATTCCCTCTCCAGCTTACGGGTTATCTGCTTTAAGCTGCGCGTTTGTGAATTATACCACGGAGTCAGGCACTTCTGATTTGAGGCTTTCCTTTTCAGAGGAGCCACAGTATCCAAAGTCATACGCAATGAGGATGTAAAACTATCGATGAGATAATCTACCTCAGTGGGAGCAGAGTTTAGGTAGCTGCTCTGCACTGTGTTGGCACATGGCACTGAAGAGCATAATAATGAAGGAATTAGATCCTTAAACTTAGTTACAGCACTTTCAGAAAGACTCCTACTATAATAAAACTTATTCCCCACTGCTGTGTAATCCATTAAAGTAAATGTAAATGTTACTAAGAAATGATCAGACAGGAGGGGGCTTTCAGGGAATACTGTTAGGTCTTCAGTTTCTATGCCATATGTCAGGACAAGATCCAGAGTATGATTAAAGTGGTGGGTGGGCTCCTTTACATTTTGACAGAAGCCAATTGAATCTAATAATAGATTAAATGCAGTGTTGAGGCTGTCATTTTCAGCATCTACATGGATGTTAAAATCACCCACTATAATGATTTTATCTGAACTGAGCACTAAATCAGATAAAAAGTCTGAGAAATCAGACAGAAACTCTGAGTAAGGACCAGGTGGACGATAGATAATGACAAATAAAACAGGTTTTTGAATTTCCCAATTAGGGTGGACAAGACCAAGAGTCAGGCTTTCAAAAGAATTAAAACTCTGTCTGGGTCTTTGATTAACCACTAAGCTGGAATTGAAGATTGCAGCTACGCCACCTCCTCGACCTGTGCTTCGAGCATTCTGACAGTTAGTGTGACTCGGGGGTGTTGATTCATTTAAACTAACATATTCATCCTGCTGTAACCAGGTTTCTGTAAGGCACAATAAATCAATATGTTGATCAATTATTAAATCATTTACTAACAGGGACTTGGAAGAGAGAGACCTAATGTTTAATAATCCACATTTAATTGTTTTATTCTTTTGTGCAGTTGATGAAACTATATTATTTGTTTTTGAATTTTTATGCTTAAACAGTTTTCTGCTGATTTTAAGTTTGTTTTTTGGTGGTCTGGGAGCAGGCACCGTCTCTATGGGGATGGGGTTTAGGGGGGGTGGCAGGAGGAGAGAAGCTGCAGAGAGGCGTGTAAGACTGCAACTCTGCTTCCTGGTCTCAACCCTGGGTAGTCAGGTTTTAGGAGGGTTGATAAATTTGGCCAGATTCCTAGAAATGAGAGCTGCTCCATCCAAAGTGGGATGGATGCCGTCTCTCCTAACAAGACCAGGTTTTCCCCAGAAACTTTCCCAATTATCAATGAAGCCCACGTTGTTTTTTGGACACCACTCCGACAGCCAGCGATTCAAGGAGAACATGCGGCTAAACATGTCGCTCCGGGTCTGATTGGGGAGGGGCCCAGAGAAAACTACAGAGTCCGACATTGTTTTTGCAAAGTCACACACCGATTCAATATTAATTTTAGTGACCTCCGATTGGCGTAACCGGGTGTCATTACTGCCGACGTGAATAACGATCTTACCAAATCTACGATTAGCCTTAGCCAGCAGTTTCAAATTTCCGTGAATGTCGCCTGCTCTGGCCCCAGGAAGACATTTGACTATGGTCGCTGGTGTCGCTAGCTTCACGTTTCTCAAAACAGAGTCGCCAATAACCAGAGTTTGTTTCTCGGCGGGTGTGTCGCCGAGTGGAGAAAAACGGTTAGAGACGTGAACAGGTTGGTGGTGTACCCGGGGCTTCTGTTTTGGACTACGCTTCCTCCTCACAGTCACCCAACCAGCCTGCTTTCCCTGCTGCTCGGGATCTGCTGGGGGGAGCTAACGGCGGCTAAGCTACCATGGTCCGCACCGACTACAGGGGCCTGGCTAGCTATGGGATTTTCCAGGGTGCGGAGCCGAGTCTCCAATTCAGAAAGCCTGGCCTCCATGCATTATTGGTCCAAAGAATCCAAAAACACCTCATTTGTGAAAATCAGGCATCAGGCAATGTTAATGTTAGCCATTGGTAGTACCCCACCTAATTTAATGGGTTCTTCCTGTCCACAAGCTCTCTAACTTTCATCAAGCAACTGACAAACAGCAACAAAAACACAACCTCCTTACATTGTTTCTGATGGCAAATATTCATATGCGTGGAGCTATTTCATGGCGCTGTTGAAGAATTTTGTTATGCACTAAATCGCTATCAGTACCTGGGTATCACTCATACTTTTTTCTTACTTTTTTCTTGGACTCTGCTAGAGTAGCTTTCCACGAGTAATAGTGAGTAATAGTTATCTGTCTTATACTGAGACTTGGTGCAGCCCTTCATTTCATCCCCTGCCTGAAACAAGTTATTTCAGACAGCTTCTCCCCCTTTAAGGCCACCCTCCCTTTAGATCAACTTTATTCTGACTTTTATATTTCTGCATGCTGCAAGCAACAATAAATCACCACAAATTTACCACTGCTGTTATCCCATGATGCATTGCACAGTTGTTTGTGTGTGGTACTACATGAACACAGTATCTGACCTACCTTGCTCTAATAGTGGCATTTTGTAACATGTTTCTCTGCTGGCCAGGTCATGGAGAGTGTCACTGTGGGGAGTGTAAATGCCACGCTGGTTACATTGGCGACAACTGCAACTGCTCGACGGAGACATCAAGCTGCATTTCGGATGATGGGCAGATGTGCAGTGGGCGAGGAAGCTGCGTGTGCGGCCGCTGTCAGTGCACTGAGCCGGGAGCCTTCGGGGATACCTGTGAAAAATGCCCCACCTGCCCTGATGCCTGTGGCACGAAGCGGTAAGCTCTGCTGCACTTCACACCGTTGATGAAGACACAGTCCACATCAGACTTTCAGGAAATGGCACGTGTATGATTGCAATGCTAATTTTAGCTGATGTGTAAGAAACAGAAACAAAGTGCTGCAGCTGGCCTTCAGGACTTCCGCCTCGGTAAACCCAGGAAAAGGTCAAACTAGTCTAAAACCAAGCTCTTACAGAACTCCCTCACTTGGAGACTTATCAGAAAACTCTTTCTGTGCCCCATCTTCAAAGCTAATGCTCATGCCATTTGTGACCCAACCATTTCTCTGCTGTTTGAAGTCTAATCACTCAGTGTGGCAGCTCCAGCTTTTGAGAGAATGGAACTGCCATTTCCTCTCAACAAGCCTCTTTACATGCACACAGTTCTGGTTTTCCAAGTCAGTGAACCTCCCGAAAAGCCTGTGACCTCTGACCAGACTTTAGACACATTTTCACTGTTTCATCACCTGCAAACGCTGTAATTCTGTAATTAGTGTGAAAGATGAAGTTAAGCTGAAAAACCAAAGTTTTTAGTTTTTATTGTGCAAAATGGCAAGTCCTGGTCAATATAATACAATCTGATTATGTATAATATTTGGGCTGCCATGGTGGTATTATAAATGATAAATGGACTGGTTCTTATATAGCACTTTTCTACTTTGAGCACTCAAAGTACTTTATGCAACACCTCATTCACTCGTTCACACACATGCATCTACTAATCGGACGATTGGTGGTCCAATCCCTGCCTCTTCCAGCCTGCATGTCAAAGCATGATTGGGCAAGATATTAAAGCCCAGGCTGCTCCAAATGCATCCACTGGAGCATGATTGCGTGTCTGAATGTTAGACAGAATGCTTAAAGGAATATACGCTGCTCAAAAAAATAAAGGGAACACTCAAATAACACATCCTAGATCTGAATGAATTAAATATTCTCATTGAATACTTTGTTCTGTACAAAGTTGAATGTGCTGACAACAAAATCACACAAAAATCATCAATGGAAATCAAATTTATTAACCAATGGAGGCCTGGATTTGGAGTCACACACAAAATTAAAGTGGAAAAACACACTACAGGCTGATCCAACTTTGATCTAATGTCCTTAAAACAAGTCAAAATGAGGCTCAGTATTGTGTGTGGCCTCCACGTGCCTGTATGACCTCCCTACAACGCCTGGGCATGCTCCTGATAAGGTGGCGGATGGTCTCCTGAGGGATCTCCTCCCAGACCTGGACTAAAGCATCCGCCAACTCCTGGACAGTCTGTGGTGCAACGTGACGTTGGTGGATGGAGCGAGACATGATGTCCCAGATGTGCTCAATTGGATTCAGGTCTGGGGAACGGGCGGGCCAGTCCATAGCTTCAATGCCTTCATCTTACAGGAACTGCTGACACACTCCAGCCACATGAGGTCTAGCATTGTCCTGCATTAGGAGGAACCCAGGGCCAACCGCACCAGCATATGGTCTCACAAGGGGTCTGAGGATCTCATCTTGGTACCTAATGGCAGTCATGCTATCTCTGGCGAGCACATGGAGGGCCGTGCGGCCCTCCAAAGAAATGCCACCCCACATCATTACTGACCCACTGCCAAACCGGTCATGCTGAAGGATGTTGCAGGCAGCAGATTGCTCTCCACGGCGTCTCCAGACTCTGTCACGTCTGTCACATGTGCTCAGTGTGAACCTGCTTTCATCTGTGAAGAGCACAGGGCGCCAGTGGCGAATTTGCCAATCCTGGTGTTCTCTGGCAAATGCCAAGCATCCTGCACGGTGTTGGGCTGTGAGCACAACCCCATCTGTGGACGTCGGGTCAGTTTCTAACGTTTGTGCAGACACATGCACATTTGTGGCCTGCTGGAGGTCATTTTGCAGGGCTCTGGCAGTGCTCCTCCTGTTCCTCCTTGCACAAAGGCGGAGGTAGCGGTCCTGCTGCTGGGTTGTTGCCCTCCTACGGCCTCCTCCACGTCTCCTGGTGTACTGGCCTGTCTCCTGGTAGCACCTCCAGCCTCTGGACACTACGCTGACAGACACAGCAAACCTTCTTGCCACAGCTCGCATTGATGTGCCATCCTGGATGAGCTGCACTACCTGAGCTACTTGTGTGGGTTGTAGAGTCCGTCTCATGCTACCATGAGTGTGAAAGCACCACCAACATTCAAATGTGATCAAAACATCAGCCAGAAAGCATAGGTACTGAGAAGTGGTCTGTGGTCCCCACCTGCAGAACCACTCCTTTATTGAGTGTGTCTTGCTAATTGCCAATAATTTCCACCTGTTGTCTATTCCATTTGCACAACAGCATGTGAAACTGATTGTCAATCAGTGTTGCTTCCTAAGTGGACAGTTTGATTTCACAGAAGTTTGATTTACTTGGAGTTATATTGTGTTGTTTAAGTGTTCACTTTATTTTTTTGAGCAGTGTAATAAAAGCGTTGTATGAATGTGAACAGGTGCCTTGTAGTAAAAAGCACTTGGAGTGCTGAGAGTAGAAGTAACACACTCAATGTATCTGTGAAATGTTCCGGTAAGCAAAAGCAACTATGCCAGCATTCCTAACTGATTTACACCCAAACAGTTCATGAACTCATCAGTTTGTTTGTTCTGTGTGCTGCACAGTTCACTCGCTGTTCAGCTGCAGTTTGCAGCACGAACATTTCCAGTGTTTTAGGAGAGCACAGCGAGGCATTTTCAACAGCTGATGTAGCAGAGCAAAAGTAACAAACTGAACTACAGTAACAACTTTACATGATTGGGTAGCTTTTGGGTTCAGTGATTTCTGCCTTCTGAATACAGATATAAAAATGTTATGCATCCATTTTCCTCTGAATCTTTCCCCCTTCAATTCAGGGAGTGCATCGAGTGCCGGCTTTTCAACTCAGGAAGGCTCGCAGACAATCAGACTTGCCAGCGCCAGTGCAAGGATAAAATCATCACTGTGGAGACCCTCAGTACGTTAACATAAATACACACTCACACACGCAAACACACAGACCAGCTGGCTGGCAGAGAAAGTATTCACATCTGTGGCATCTGCAAAAGTTTCATTTTTCACATTCCACATACCTGCTGTTATAAGTAATCATTTGATTTCCACTAATGCGACACAATTAACACCTGATGTAATAAAGTGCATACAGATGCTCGACAGCCTGAATGCATGCATGAGGAATGTCCTTCCAGGAAGAACCATATTTTAAATATTTACACATCTAAAAAAAAAAAAAAAGCTAAAGGTGGCTAAAGTAACAATGATCTTCCAGCTTTAAGCATAGATGAGAAGCAGGCTATGTGTAGCTTTTCCCCCAAACATTTCACCCCAAACAGTAGCAGAGCTTTAAGAAGTTAGAAAATTCAAGTTTGCATTTTGGCATCAGCATCTTTCTTAATAGAAATTCTTAATTTCTTGATAGTCCCAGCCTAAAGCATACTTTTTTAATCCTCCTTATTGATTTTAATAGGACCAAAACTAATGGGAGTCTGGGGGGGTTGACTAACTTCTGGGGTCAGCCTCAAGTACCCATATGGTTGCTGCTTGGTGTAGTACTGTAGTACTAATAAACTCCTAATAAAGAGGTTAATTAATTGAATCCTCTAAACAGTCCGCATTTTTAGGGAAAGAAACTTATGGAAGTTCAGGAACTTTGGGGGCTGGAGCGCGCAGCACTATTTAATTGCACAAGTGCTTACAAGCCAGCGTTTAAGAAAGCTGTATAAACATTAACAAATCATTTGTTTTCTATATGCTAACACATTCATGGAGTTGCAGAAGAAAGCTTACAACAGATGGATAGTTGAAGTATAGTACTTAGTCACATAACTGCGCATTGCTGTCTCGACGCAGTGTGCAGTTATGTTTCCAGGAAGGTGCACGTCAGGTTACAGCACAGGGTTTCAGAGGGGTGTAAATCCCCTGTCAGCATTTACATGTGGTGGAGCATTACAGAGTTTCTAGTATGGCTAAAGCCTCTGTTCAGCTCTCTGTGGTTGTCTGGGCCTTTGCTGCTCATGCATTTTCTTTTTTAAGACCTCTCACACCTCTGTGATTGCTGATGAAAGCTCACCCGGTGCTCAGCGGTCAGTCCTGGCCTCATGTTTATGTTATTATGTGGAAAGTGGCAGTGTGAGCCTGTCGCAGCTCTACAGACACCTTCAGGTCCACAGAGCAGGCAGCCACACCACCTCTAAAACCTTTCATTTGGTTCAGATTTCACTCGGTTTAAGAATCAAATCCTCCACCGACCCTTTCCTTCTCTACAGGGTCAATCCACCTACTAAACAAACCTGCAGAGCACTGCCTCTCCTATGGCCCAATGTTTAAAAAAAAAAAAAAAAGAAGAAGAAAAAAAGGACACAATCGACAATTTATTCAAAGTGCCTCAATTCTTAAGAGGTTTTTTTAACATCCCTCACAGCCTGGTGCTAAACAGTCAGGGGAAGTGTAGAAAACTCAGTGTTTTAATGCCTCCGTCACACTGTGACACTGCATGGCATGAGTATGTGTTCATGAAGACTATTATAAGAGCATTTCATATTGGCCCAGCATGGCCCTGGCCCAGATCTGACGTGTTTCATAGCATTCCCTGCTAGTTCAGCCATCTGACTGGCCTTAATGGTATCCACATGTACATTCCAGATACTTTGTGCATGAACTAGGGGAGGAGGGGCAGATGGGAAGGGTGGGCCAGGACAGAGTGACCTCATCCTCCCTTGTGAGGGTTTGAATCTTGGATAATCTTGGATTAATGATAATTGAGTGAAAACAATGGCAGGCAGAATATCAGCATTTAAGTCGAGGCTATCCCTCACACTTTTTATTTGTGACTTTGCAACAAAGACATTTGAGCTATGTATCAAACATCCACAGGGTGGTTCTGTTTTCCCCTCAGCGTGAGATTCCTCATCTTTTCCTATTGTTCCATAATCTGAAGCCAAACCTTAAGTTATTTATAATATGAAACTCACACTTTGTAAAACACCAGTAGAAAGTGAGGAACTGAGAAATGTAGGTCGATTTATTCTAGTCTGAAATGAAGGGAATTTTTGTTAAGTAACATATTTGTTTTGGAGTCTTTCTTTTTCTCAGTTTTTCCTCTCCCTCTCGTTTAGAAACCGAGGAGCCCGGCGCTGTGCTTTGTCTCTACAAGACAGACAACGATTGTGTCATGAAGTTCACGTATTCTGAGCACGCCAGCGGACAGTCCATACTCTCAGCTCTTAAAGAGCCAGGTCAGTGCTGCAAACAGCAACAGATTAGGTTTTGTCCTGCTTTTAAAGCACTCATTGGTAAGTTTGACACCTTTGGATCGTATGCAGGGATCAGCCTCTTCATTTACACCACAACTGAGGTCACTGTTCTCAACCTGACCTCACATTATTTCTCCTCAGTGGTTACAGACAATGAACCTGTCACTTCAAAGCAGCCTAGTACTGACTGAAACTCACTCTATAGAAACTAATAACTGGGTGTGTGTCCACACTCAGGAGTGTTAGCCCAATTTGATTTTACATGGTCAACACCTAAAAAACCCACAACCTTAAAAAAAAGGGGGAAATTTTAGGCTGTACAGGTAGATTTAAAACAGTCATCTTTAATAAAAAGTGTGAGTTTCAATAAACAGTTTCAGTGTTTCCACAGTCTGTCAGTCATTACATAAAAGCATTCCAGTTGTGAATCAAAGATTTTTTTTCCTTATTATTTCTTTTTTTTTGCCATAGCAGCTTTATTTGACAGTATAGTGGTTACCTGCTCTTCCACTGAGCCACCCAGGCGCCCAAATCCTCAATTTCTTGATTGTGATTGCCAGTGACTGTCCAATCAACTCTGAATTTGACTTTTTGCTGGTCCCAAACCATCAGGCCTTCGGTTATGTCAAATCTGTTCATGCCTTTCGGTTTGGCTCACCAACGTATGTGGAAGAAGCCGTGACTTAATTAAGATTTCAAAATCTGACCGCTTGTGTTAAATGTTGTTTCCTGTACCTGCTTCAGAGTGCGGTGGGGGAACAGATGCCCCGATGGTGCTGCTAGCAGTGGTTGGCAGCATCTTGCTGGTGGGGTTGGTGCTGCTCGCTGCCTGGAAGCTGGTCATCACTATTCACGACCGGCGAGAGTTTGCCCGCTTCCAGAGCGCTCGCTCACGCGCCCGATATGAAATGGTAAAGATAAGTCTAACTCACGTGTATTACAGGCCCATTGTGTATACTAGCAACAGAAGCTCATAGTTTGAGGCGGAATAGCTTCGACAGTTTTACATACCTGAGATGAAACAAGCCAGCCAAAGAAAACAGGCCTTTCAGGTGTGAGACGCCTCATCCACCATGTAACTTTGTTTTATTATCTCCTTCCCTCTCAGGCCTCCAACCCTCTCTACAAGCACCCCATCTCTACACATTTTGTCGATACAGATTTCAGCATGTACAGCAAGTCCTACAACGGAGGGCTCCACTGATCCCTCAGTACAGGGCGCGGCAGGACCGGTCCAACAAACAGATCCAGGGGACGGGGCCGAGGTGGACGGTGGATGAGCACACTCACCCCTCTGCACAGTGCACGCCCACAGTGATAACACAAGAGAAATGAACTAAAGTGTGTTCAAAGAGAAGTCTGTGGCCTTTTTATTGTTATTTTCACAGAGGAGATTCAAGCCTACCGTCTCTGTGCTTCACTCAACAAATCAACACCACTTGTCTTGTTAAGATGGGGTGAAAGAGAGATTAGAGTTAGACATGAGTGCAGTTACTCAACAAACAGACTCATGGAAACCATAACTCCAGCCACATAAAAAAAAGCACCAATCATTTTGTACAGAGCAGGCACGACATTGACTTCTATTTGTATATTTTTATAAACATTAAAGATGGATTTATAGCACAGACTGTGCACCCAGCGGGACTCTGAACTGCAGATAATTCCGATTCACACCATTCTTAAAAAGCACATATTTCTGGGGTGGGGCTATAAAGATGTTTTGGTACTACTAACATTTACTAAACAACAGACTTCTTACCTTCATTTTGCACAGAGGTTATTGAGAGGTCAAGTCTTGGAATGATTTAAATAGTTTGGTTTTTTTAAAATAGTTTTTAATTGTCGTGTGTGTGTGTGTGTGTATTCTGTGCTCCAGTTGCACTCAATTGCAGGGTACAAACTCAGACCTAAGCATCTGAACCCCTAAGGTCAAAGCTGGTGTTGCTCTGTATTTTTCTTCCTGTTGGCAGATCTGTGATCATATTATTCATGTTCCGGCCTCCTTACCACATCTGTCCCTCTTGGTCCCAGCTCTGAATCTTCACGATGGATGGGTGTGTGTGTGTGTGTGTGTGTGTGTGTTTGGTTTTTTTTTTTTTTTGCTGTTTTGTTTTTTATTGGTTTTCTTTAAACACAAAACTAAATAAATAACATATGTTATACAATGAAACACATGTGGCTCTCTAACAAGAGCATTAGCAGCTGCTCAGTCCTGGGATGGCTGATGAGACTTCAGTACAGGCAGGACTGGATTTTAAGTGGTTCTGTTTGTTATCGGCCCGATGTTAATATTTCTAAACGAGGATATAAAAACTCATCATGTGTTTTTTAGAGATGATTTACAATGTAAACTTAAAATGATTAATTTGATTTGATCTGCAGCTACAGGGATTAATAAAATAAACTGAGCATAACTTT
Source organism: Pterophyllum scalare (assembly GCA_024447675.2). NCBI lineage: Eukaryota > Metazoa > Chordata > Actinopteri > Cichliformes > Cichlidae > Pterophyllum > Pterophyllum scalare. The sequence continues at coordinate 26,162 of JAMQGT020012368.1, read as the reverse complement.
AGTGTTGCGAGGTCATGGAGTCACGGTCAGCCAGCAGTCAGCTGATGGTAATGCCACATCACATCAGCTGATGCCCATCTGCGTATCCTATTGGCTAGTCTCATATATGGCACTCCGTTTAAGCTGCTTGAGCCTGCATACAGCTGCTGCAAGCTGTTTTGCAACCCACCTCCACCTCAGCTACACATGCCATTTATAACTGAATAGGTATCCATTGTCACTGATGCCTGTGTCTATTTTGTGAGATGGTCTTGCGTCTGCTCTCCCTGCCTTTAGGCTTTCCACAGATGACAGTGAGAGGGTGGGGGAGGTACCAGAGCAATACTGCCAAATATAACTTCCTGCAGATGTTTAGACTAAAGTGTTCGTTACAGAGCTATCTTTTTGGCTGTTTACACAAAATAAGCAATATGATGATGTCACTGTTACTAAGTAACAGACTAATAAAGTGCCAGAATTCCATTCACCAGAACTGAAGCACAGACTTCTTGGATGGTCTGTACCACACAGCAGGAAATATTGTCAGATAATGCCACTGAAAAGCCTTAAACAGATCCAAATAGATACATTAAATATGATACATTTTCAGCCGACATCTATTTTTGGTCTTTGAGTTTGGTTTAATTTTTTTCAGTCCTTAAAGAGGCTGCTTGCGATATTTGGCTCTTAATATACAGGAAATATCTATATTATTAATTATAGTCAGCAGTGTCTTTTTAAATGCATTGACAGTGAGAAAAATCTGAAATATCACCAGCCTCTGAGCATCTAAAACCTCCTTCCAATCAAAATAACCAGCAGTAAGTACATTCTCAAAAGTGAAGCTAGCTTTGTTGCATTAGTGTGTAGCGGAGACACAGATCAGTGCAACTGTGACGTGTGCAGTGTCTCGTTAATGTGGATTTGGGCACATGATATGACTAGCTTATTACTCTATCCACCCTGCCAGCTGTGGGTGGACGTAAAATGTCCAGGGTCATAAATCAGTCACTGTTCCCACAGGAAGAGGCTCAGAGGGGAGAGCCTGGGGGGAAGAAGGTGCTCCTTTTGGTAACATTCTTAAGTAAAAGTGGCAGGGACTTGGAGTCAGTGTATGTGTGTGAGAGTGATGATGTTGTGTTAATATTACATGTGTGCATATGTACATACAAGGCTGTAAGAAAACAAATGCCTTCAGTTGTGCAACTTTGACTTGGGTGTGCTTGTTGGCAGTGTTGACTAAAGCTCACCCACCACTACCTTTCTCAGCTCCTTCCTGTACAGCCCTGAACATTTTCACATGGAAAAACAGGATTCACAGCACTCCATGTAATTCTGCACGCACACAGAGCAAAAACAATAAATCTGCTTATGGCGAAACCCCCAACAGTCTCTTGTGTTTGCCTCGGTCCTGTGTTGAATTTTTTCCAGAAGCTGCATCAGGAGGAGTGTCATGAATCTGAGTTCTATTCTGAGATGTCACACATGTACGTTTGCACACTTCAAAGTTCAGTAAAACATCTGTTGGCACCACAACATGTTTGATGTGTAATTGCAGACAGGATGGCTGCTCTGATGCTGTAATTTACACTTGGTTAAACCCCTCCCACATGTTATGATAATGACTCTGTAATTATGTTTAATCCACATACTTCAAATTAACATGCTTTGTCATTGTAAAAGAATAGCAGCTGAATGGTCTATTATAAAAGGGAAAAGATTATAAAAACTTTTTTCCATTCTCTGCTATTATACTTAGATTTTTTAACCATGTCTAAATGTTGCACTACACGTTTGTATACAGAGTAGTAAATGCATACACACATCAGAGGATACACAGAGGTTTGGTACACATTCAAAAATAAGTCGATCACTTTTGTGACATTTTATGTTTTAGATTTGATTCTAAATGAATAAAACTGACAGTTTTTGCCTCATAAAAAAAATGAAATATTTCTAAAAGGGTTTCAGACTCTTCATGCAGCACTTTTTAGAAATGCCTTTGGCAGCAGTTTAGAGCTTTAATCTTTGCACTGACCTCAGACTCTGTGTGTGCTGCAGTGTGCTGGTCCCTTAACAATGGTGGCTCTGAGGTGTAAACACACACAAACAGAAAACAGCAAAAAGAAAATATTTTTCTCTTGCGTTTTGTTTTCTTGACATTTTGGAAAACCTGTTTTCCCTTTTCTGTGCGGTTTAAACCTGAATGACTCGAGGACAGTCAGACATTTGCACCGAAGATACTCCAGAGTTTTCTTAGCGGTTTACTTTTAGTCTGTGTGGGACAGAAAGGTGAACTCTCACTCCAGTATCTCTGCTCCCTGTATTCATTAACTATCATCCTCCCATTAGTTCTGGCCAGCCTCTCTGTCCCTGCTGCTGAGAAGCACCCCTATCTTATATTGCCACCTCCACCGTGCTTTGCTGTGTTTTGGTCCTGGCAGGTAGTGAGTGCCTGCTCTTAAAGTGAAGTTCAGCTCAATAAATTTGGCCTTTCAATTTGAATCTTCATTTGTGCTCTTAGAGCCATTTAAAACTATTTCACAAGCCCCAAAGCGTTTATCGTGTCATTGTTTTTCATCTAGCCAAAGTTCCCTAAAGGCTGAACTGGAGCATCCGAGTACTGCCCAGAAACTAAGATTCCCTGATTTCTGCAGAGGATGTGTGAGTCTTTGGTCATTTGGTCAAAGCTCTTGTCAAACCGTTGGCTGCTCACTGTGACATACAACTCCACAAAGAGTCCTGGTGGTTCCAAAATTTTTCCATTTCACAGTTACTGAGGCTGTCACGCTCCCAGGACAGCTTTACAGAGGACAGTCACTGTGGTGCAGTGTTTCTGCTCTATATGCAGGCGAGTCTTTCTAAACCAGGTAGCCACAGATGAGGACAAGAAACACAAACAGTGTGAACACTTTTTCAAATGTGTCTTCAGCTTTTGAATGATGGCAAAAAGCTGTCAATTTTATTAATGTAGAGAAATCTACTACCCAATAAAATGTGTAAACTGTAAAGGTGTGTGAGTGTCTTCCACTGTCTCTGATCTTAAACAAAAAGCTTTATTTTTTTCTCACATGGCAAAGGTTCAAAACAGCCCATATTCACTGACTCATGCTTGTCTGTGGTTAGGACTAAGTTCTAACAGGAAGGGAAAACTTCATGTCCTGTGTGTTATCCCTGCTCCAGGTGAGCTCATAAATCTCTGCAGCTGTCCTCTGGGTGGTTCTAGTTTGTCTCCTCCCTCTGCCAGTCCCAGCACTGAGATCCACTCCTGGACTCACAGAGCTCAGGTTCAGTGTGGCTGTCAGAGGAGGAGGGAGGGACAGTTTAGTGCAGATAACAAAAAGAGTAAACAGAGGACAATAAACTGTTAACAGCTGGAAGTCGCTGAAGGATGTTAATTACTGCTCTATAGAACAGACCTCTGACCTCAAGATCAGTTGCAGCTCAGAGGGCCTCTTTTCTCCAGTTCTGTTAAACTCCGGCATTTTATCTTATTTATTGACATTTATTAATTGCAAAATTCTGAAAAAATGACCTTTATTGGACCAGATATACAATACTGTATTTTACAAAAGTACTTTCTACAGTATATATCAGATAAATAGTGGTGCTCAGACTGCATATGCTACATTTGGGAAGCTGGAAATTATTCCTTGTGCCTGCACATGCTGTGTCTGATTGTTAAACCATGCAGCAGTTTCTGATAGCCCTTCATGGATGTCTTTGCTTTAATATGGTCCTTGCTAATGCACTAATGTAATGGACAGACAGCTGAGGTCATACTTGAATATTTCACTTCCTTTTTTGGCCTCTTTCCTGTGTTTAAAAACACGTTTCCTTCTGCTTTATTGTCACAAAACATCATGTTTCTGCTCCCCCTGCATCATCTCTCTCTGTTATTCTCAGACTGACATCTAGAGCTTGAAAACAGGCTCAGCAGGTGATGTGTGTAAGCAGGTGGTAAAGAGGCACTGCTTTGCAGAGGAATTTGAGGAACTTGCTTATGTCTGTGAGGGCATTAATTATGCTTAGTGGTTAAAAAAAATCCTTCACTTTAAAGGTAAAATATTTATAAAAGCAAGTCACCTGATAGCCTTGAAACACCCCAGCGCTTATTTATGAAGGAATTTTGAAGCATTATACTCAACTCGACATAAAAGTATAAACTCGCTGATAAACATGACTATAAGCTTGCTGACTTTGCCCCAAAACTGGTATTTTACCCCTGAAAACTTTGCTTCTAACGCCATCTTTGCTGCTGAGGAACTCTCTCACAGATTTCAGTTCTGGGTTCTCTGTGAGCCATAATGCCTCTGCTTATATAATAACCCCATGTGACCTCTGCTGACTGCTACAACAAAGGCAGCCACAGCATGACAGTTCACATTCAAGTGCTGTTGTATTAATATTTCATTCACCTACTTTTGTATACCCTGTTTATGCTACACCCATATGGCCCAACAACCTAATCAGGAAACGCATATTATCAGGAACGTTAACAGCTCCCTCCCAACTCTGTCAGGGCACCAGACTCAGTTATGGCACCGCCTTTTCTAAGACGAGGGTTGCTCTTTCAGCGTGCACGGACATGTCCTTCGTTTTACATTAGAAAGAGTGAAGTGGGTTTGCATGTGCCTAACCTAGAGCATTCTCCTCTTTCTAATGTGAATGTTTTGTGTAAACTGCTTAGTTTATTTTAGATCAATGTCTGGATGCTGACGGGGTGATGGATTTTGTGAGTGGGTGTAAGACAGCAGCTCACCCATCAGCAGTCTTTTTTGCTGGTGTCCATGAACACTGATGTGCTCCACCTGATGTGCAGGCCGCTGACTCTTTCCGTCTGTGCGCATCACAAAAACTGTGATGAGTGAAAAACATCAGTGACCTTCGACTTTCTTTCCTGAATGCTGACAGTGTCAGGCAGATCTGAGACTTAGGTGACACTTAGCTGCATATTTTCATGCATTTAAGCACCAAGAGGCTTCGTTCAATTCCGACTGGTAGGTAAAATAAAGGTAACACTATCTTCACAAATAGTTCGTGCAGTATGTTGCAGTTTGAAAGCTGAGATGTTGCATCTCTCTGTAAAGCTTTTAGTCTTTTGCCTTCTTTCATTCTCAGAGAGTTTTTGTATGGTTTATGGTCTGTGGCTGTTGTGGTTTTGGCAAGGCCCCTCACTTCCACTGAAGGAAACTCCTACAGCATAAAATAATATTTGTTGCAACATGACAGCAGAAAGTCTTGAATCAAGACGACAAAGTCCAGTCCATAAAGAAGGAAGGCTGAATGGGAGAAATGTGGGCCATTCAACATGTATGTACTGTAGATTACAGTGTCTGTGTACCTTTAATCTATCTGTGCTGTGTACAGACCCCAGGATCCAGAATGCTGCTGCCCTCTAGTGAGCAGAAATACGTTAGTACAGTTTTAATAAATAAAACCAAAACCTTGCAGAATTGGATTTTTGCCTGTTAAGTATTTAGGTGTTCCAAAGACGCATAAATTCTATAAAAATATGTGGCTGGTAATTAAACCCAAACTCTAACCCTCGATGGTCACGAGCAGCCTGGTGGATGTTTCAGAGTTAACAGATGAGATGTTCGTGGTAGTTTCCAAACTTAAGCTGGAAGAGGAAGTCAGCTAAAACATGTCATCCAAAGCACATCTCTGAAGTATGTGAGTAATTCTTTTTGATGCTACTTCATATTTTCTGTGTATTTCAGAGAGGACAATATTGCACTTTTGACTCCCCTACAGTTATTTTACAGTTGCGGTTATTATATTCTGTAATCCACAATAAATCATGTCCTAATATAATTAAACTACCCAGTTGCATTTCCCGAATGGACAGTTCACATGAAAGAAAGTACACAATGGATTGAAGTTTGAGAAATAATCTTTCTGCTGATTAGACTCAGATGAAGCAACACTGTGGTGTCCCAACAATGGCTGGAAGTAATAGAGGACCCCCTGAGCCAGGGCACTGCTGGTGGTAGTGACGCAGGCAGATGACAGCTGGAGACTTGGATGAAGCTTTCTGAGCGACCAGGTTGAGATGGAAATGGTGAGGAGGTGTTTTACCACAAATGAGAGTCTGAAAATAAAGTTGCATAACAACCAAAACTAGCACACTGATCAATCATGAAACTCCGTCCACAGCACTTTGTTAGTTAATTGTGCTAGTTTGGGTCATTGTGCAGCTATACATTTATAAGACTGGGGAAACCTGCAGTGGGGACTGAAGAAGTCAATTGGATGAGTGAGGAAACGCTTCTCCTGCAGAAAACTCTACGACCTGCAAGTGACAGGCTTTTGTTCAGTGGTGTGCTGCCACCATATGCAGTCTGAGTGAAGAGTGCTTCCACATGCTTTTGTAAAACAGGCTCCAAGACATCTGGTGGTTAGCACAGGCTCTGTGACATGCAGAGCACAAACGTCTTTGTGTGGCAATAGGAAAAAGCCTCTTCAGTGTACAGACAACTGCGGGTTTAATATGTTGTCTTATTGCCTCTGTTGGGGTTTATTTTTTACTCAGTGAATAAAATGTCAAATGTATAAAAGTAAACTTCAGGAAATTAATTAATAAGCAGTGGCTGAAGCAAATAATAGACAATTAAATAAATACATTAGATAGAGAGCAGACAGATGGGAGACCAGTAGTCACCAGACTAACTTCACGGCCTTTGGGAGATATGCTTATCTTATCCCTAAAGGTTTTGCCAAAACATGAACATCTGTGTCTAAGGAGGGAAGGGTGTGTGTAGCTCACCGTTCCCTGTTGCTGAGGAGAATAAAAGTGCCAGGTCATGATTAGGAATATGTGAGAGAGGAAGGTGTGTGTTTCTTTTACTGAGTTTTTATTGCTGAGTGGAGAAGCTTGTGCCATGATGCTGGAACCAACCACTGGACAAACCAGTCTGAGAAAGCCAAGTCTAAACCACGGCTCCCTCCATCTGTTTTTTTGAATTGATAGTGCCTGTAGATATTGCGCGTAGTATAAAATTGTTATGTCTAACTTAGAGGCTTCGCTCTTCTGGGGACGGGGGCACAGGCAGCTGGCTGGGAAGGCCTGTCTCCCTGAACCGATTGCCCGTGTACATGTAATTCTTCTGATTCTTTAATATATTAAATGTTTTAATTTTTTAATTGAAGGGTTTTAAGTGTCTTCCTTCACAAATAAAAAAACATGCACTGACACCTTTCATTGTAAATTACTGTGATAAAACAGCAGTTAACATTATGACATTATTCCCCACATTACTATACCCATTAAAATTGACTTTGCAATGAAAAGAGTCCACCGGACGCCAGTGGTTTTAAGACTGTTACACCGAAGTGTTACAGAAGTAGATGTTTTATGCCAAAGTTATCTGAATATTCCCATCAAGTATCACTGGAGAGAGGATCCAAATGCAAGGCACTTGAAGATGTCAAATAACTAAAAATAAAACTTTAATGGCTAATATATGAAAACAAAACTAAAACCGAGAAACAGAAAGTCCAAAAACCAAAACAGGAATGGAAAAAGGATGATGAGGAACAAGAGGAGGGCAGAGAGCAACCGGTGATCTGACACAACTGACATAGGGTAAAGCAAAACTACAGACACACACGCACACACACACTCTAAGGGGACCGGCTGGCCGGAACGGTCCCCGGCGGCGCCACTCACCCGCCTCTCATCCGCCTGACCAGCCCGGTGGGGGGGTGCCCGCTGGACCCCTGCGAGCGGGTGCTGGACCTCTGCCACCAATGGTTTCGGCAGTTCTGTGACAAGCAGGGGAGACAGCTGGCGCACAGGCTCCACGGGCTGTTATCGGACTCCCCCGGGCTGATGGACACTATGCCTGCATTGACGAGGGGCTATGTGGTGCATATTATGAGCTGGGCTGCACTTCCGGTCCCTGTTCCGTGGGTGGAGGCGGCCACGGACAGACCGACCTCTGCACCCGTACCTCTCCCACGGGTGGGGGCGGCCAGGCCCAAGCCTTCACCCCAGCCCCAGTCAGTCCCAGCTCCCTCTCTAGCTCCCGCTCCCGTCCCAGCTCCCTCTCTGGCCCCAGCTCTAGCTCCCTCTCTGGCCCCAGCTCTAGCTCCCTCTCTGGCCCCAGCTCTAGCTCCCTCTCTGGCCCCAGCTCCCTCTCTGGCTCCAGCTCTAGCTCCCTCGCTAGCTCCTGTCCCTGCCGCCGGAGCTCCCTCGCTAGCTCCTGTCCCCGCCGCCGTAGCTCCGGCCATCCCTCAGCCAGCCAGCCGTAACGTCGCCGGCTTCCCCCTCTCTCGGCCAGCCGTAGCGTCGCCAGCTTCCCCCCTCTCGGCCAGCCGTAGCGTCGCCGGCTTCCTCACCCCTTTCACAGCCTGCTGTAGCTCCGGCCCCCTCTCAGTCAGCTGTAGCTCCGGCCCCCTCTCAGTCAGCTGTAGCTCCAGCCCCCTCTCAGTCAGCTGTAGCTCCAGCCCCCTCAGTAGCCATAGCTCCAGCCCCTTCAGTAGCTGTTGCTCCAGCCCCTTCAGTCCCCTCAGCCTTGGTCCCTTCACTCCCTTCAGTCCCCTCAGCCTTGGTCCCTTCAGTCCCCTCAGCTTTGGTCCCTTCAGTCCCTTCAGCTTTGGTCCCTTCAGTCCCTTCAGCTTTGGTCCCTTCAGTTTTGGTCCCTTCAGTCCCTTCAGTCCCTTCAGCTTTGGTCCCTTCAGTCGCTTCAGCTTTGGTCCCTTCAGTCCCTTCAGCTTTGGTCCCTTCAGTCCCTTCAGTCCTTTCAGTCCCTTCAGCTTTGGTCCCTTCAGTCCCTTCAGCTTTGGTCCCTTCGGTCCCTTCAGCTTCGGTCCCTTCGGTCCCCTCAGCTCCCTTGTCCTCTGTCCCCTCGGCTCCCTCGTCCTCTGTCCCCTCGGCTCCCTCGTCCTCTGTCCCCTCGGCTCCCTCGTCCTCTGTCCCTTCGGCTCCCTCGTCCTCCGTGGATTGGCTTCCCTTGGTTTCCCCAGTATCGGCCTTCCCTCAGCTGCAGCCAGCCGCTCCACAACCACCGTCCACACCACCTCTGCCCCTCAGCCCGGGCCGCCAGGGGGTCCCGCTCAGCCCGAGCCGCCGAGGGGGTCCCGCTCCATCCGAGCCGCCAGGGGGTCCCGCTCTGTCCGAGCCATCAGGGGGCCCCGCTCTTCTTCGCTGCCGCCACATGCCACGCGGCCGTCCGCCCGAGGGTCCCGCTCCGTCCGAGCCGTCAGGGGGCCCCGCTCTTCTTCGCCGCCGCATGCCACGCGGCCGTCCGCCCGAGGATCCCGCTTCGTCCAAACCGTCAGGGGGCCCCACTCTTCTTCGCCGCCACCGCCGCATGCCACGCGGCCGTCCGCCCGAGGGTCCCTCTCAGTTCGAGCTGTCAGGGGGCCCCCCTCTTCCTCGTCGCCGCCGCTGTTGGGAGCGCGGTCGGCCTCCCCCTTCGTCGCCTGGTGCTCCTCTTCCTCGTCGCCGCCGCTGCTGGGAGCACGGTCGGCCTCCCCCTTCATCACCTGGTGCTCCTCTTCCTCGTCGCTGCTGCTGCTGGGAGCGCAGTCGGCCTCCCCCTTTGTCGCCTGCTCCTCTTCGTCACCGCTGCCGCTGGGAGCGCGGTCGGCCTCCCCCTTTGTCGCCTGCTCCTCTTCGTCGCCGCCGCTGGAAGCGCAGTCGGCCTCCCCCTTCTGGGGTGGACTCTTTGTTTCTGGACTCTGGGGCCTGGGTGGCCCCTCCTGCCTTGTTTTCTTCTGGACTCTGTGTTTTTTTTGGACTCTGGGGCCTCGGTGGCCCCTCCTGACCTGTTTTATCCTTTGTTTTTTGGGGGTCTTGTTTTTGTTTCGGTCCCCCCTTCCGGGTCCCCCACCTCCCGCCCTGGTTTGGTTTTTTTTGGTCTTCTGTTTTGGCCGTCGGGAGCTGGCCTTTGAGGGGGGGGTCCTGTCATGGTCCTGGGCCTGTGGCCCAGTGTTTTCTGTTTTGTTTCTCTGGTCCCTGATGTTTCTGCGTGTTCCTGGTCCTGTCCCTTCCTGTTTTATTTTGATAGTCCTGTGTTCCCCATGTCTCGTGTTTGACTTTGCTTCCCCCTGTTGTTTTGCCTTATTTGCTTCACCTGTGTTCCCCAGCTGTTTTCCCTTGCCCCGATTGCCCTCTTGTGTACTTAAGCCCTCAGTTTTCTTCCGTTCCTTGTCGTGTCATTTCCTACGTATTGGTTGTTCCCAGCTGTGTCCCTTTGTGTTTCCTGGTCTCCCCGGTTCTCCCCCCTGACTTGTGTGTTTCCCTGGGGGAGTTCCTGTGTGTTTTTGTTTTTCCCTATTAAACCTGTGTTCCCGGAGCTCTGCGTTTGGGGTCCTGCCTCCTTCCTTCCCGCACCGCAGCTTTCGACCCTGACACTAAAAACCAAAGGTGAACGGTCTTTCTCTGGAATTGCCTCCAGGCTCTGGAATACTGTCCCATTCAACACAGGGACCTGCCCAATGACTGACAATTTAAAACAGTTCTGATGAGCTTTATTTTTCAGTGAACATTTGTTTTTAGATTTTATTTATTTATGAATGGATGGTTGAGTGGCTATGTTTACTGTTATTCCATTCTTTTATTTATTTATTGAAAATATATAACATTTTCATTCTTATTGTCATTTTTGCTTTGTTTTCCATGTTTCATGTTGTGTATTTGGACACTTGCAATGTTAATATGCTTCACTTAAATGGAAAAACTTTAGGTTAACTCCTATTATTTTAAATGTTCTACATAAATAAAAATGGCTTGTCATTTCTTTCAAAGTGTCTGATCAGTGGGCTCTGGCTTCAAGCATGTCAGTTCATCTAAATGTTTGAGAGGCAGCTGAATTCAGAGCAGTGAAGTTTTCATAATCGCTTCCTGTTTTTTCATAATCACTGGCTGTGGTGAAATAAAAAATGACCTCCTTTGTCTTTTCCTAATCATTTCCTTGACGTCAATGGAAAATGCCAATAGGTCAGTGAAAGATGTGAGAATTCATAAAGACGACACGCCTCAGAGATGTGGATGATCTGGATGTAAATCTGCCATGCTTAAACTAGTGTCCCAAAGATGGACAACAAAAGGTCACCGTGGACACTCTGCCCAGTGGCTTCTTACTGTGTTGGTTTAGGCTTTAGCATATGAAGTTAAATTAAGTGCTTTGAGAGTAGTTGCTTAAGCCAAAATAAAATAAACATATAAAAGAAAATTAACATTCACATTATGTGTGTCATATCAACAACCTGATGGTGCAGAGAGACATTTATCTCCTTTCCTTTCATAAAGGATAGTGTCCTCTGTCAAAGGAAGTAGTAAAGCAAACAGTGAAGCACCTTTCCTTAGTACACTATATTGTAAAATATTCACTCAGCCATCTAAATCATTGAATTCAGGTGTTCCAATCACACAGACATTAGTGAAAGAATGGTTCGCTCTCAGGAGCTCAGTAAATTCCAGTGTGGTACCGTGATAGGATGCCACCTGTGCAATTTCATGCAAGTCCAGTCATGAAATGTCCTCGTTCCTAAATATTCCGCAGTCAGCTGTTAGTGGTAATATAACAAAGTGAAAGCGATTGGGAACAACAGCCTCGATGTGGCAGGCTGCGTAAAATCACAGAGTGGGGTCAGTGGATGCTGAAGCCTTCCAAACTTCATGTGACCTTCTTATTAGCTGAAGAACAGTGCACAGAGAGCTTCATGGGTTTCCATGGCAGAGCAACTGCATCCAAGGCTTACATCACCAAGCACAATGCAACGCCTCGGATGCAGTGGTGTAAAGCATGCCACCACTGGGCTCTAGAGCAGTGCAGATGTGTTCTCTGGAGTGACGAATCACGCTTCTCCATCTGGCAATCTGATGGATGAGTCTGGGTTTGGTACTGGGTACTTGTCTGGGTACTTGTCTGACTGCATTGTGCCAAGTGTAAAGTTTGGTGCAGGGGGGGTTATGGTGTGGGGGTGTTTCTCAGGAGTTGGGCTCAGCCCCTTAATTCCAGTGAAAGGAACTCTCAATGCTTCAGTGTACCAGGACACTTTGGACAGTTTTGTTTTCTTCCTGTTCCAACATGACTGCACACCAGTGCACAAAGCAGGTCCATAAAGACATGGATGAGCCAGTTTGGTGTGGAAGAACTTGAGTGGCCTGCACAGAGGTCTGACCTCAGCCTGATAGAGCACCTTTGGGATGAATTAAGAGTAGAGACTGAGAGTCAGGCCTTCTCTCCAACATCAGTGTCTGACCTCACAAATGTGCTTCTGGAAGAATGGTCAAAAATTCCCACAAACACTCCTAAACCTGTGGAAAGCCTTCCCAGAAGAGTTGAAGCTGCTGTAGCTGCAAAGGGTGGGCCCACATTATATTAAAGGCTCTGGATTAAGAATGGGATGCTAGTTAAATTCATATGCGTGTATATATGCATATTCTCAACAAGAACGATTTTCTCTGGAGCGAAAAAAAATAGTTCAAGATATGGAGCAAAAATAGTCTCTTATACCGTGAATGGTGATATAATAATAGTATAAAGTTTTCTCAGTTAAAATGCCAGGGTACGTAACCAAGAGGTTTTTTCAACTTCCGGTACTTTTAGACCTCTGTGTTACAATAGCACCACTTACTGACAAAAGCAGAACCAGTATGTGAAATAAAAGTAAAACGGGGTTTACAAAACATGTTTTACAGGTACCCATTTTTCACCTGGTTACATACATGTAGTCAAACATTCCAGGATTTTGTCTTCCTCATATTTTCCTATAATTTCCAATTTATTTTATGTTATATATTTTCTTTCTTTCCCTTGTGTCTGACCTACTGCCTGTTTTGTGGAATAATTTGTGTATGAGAATTCATGCATAAGTGGGAGTGTGTCATAGACCACCAGAGAGGGGAAAACTCTGACCACCACTAGGTGCAGTCTGACACATGCCACTGCCAAGAAGTTAAGTCATGATAATCAGTTAGAACAGGCTGCAAACAGAGACTGAACAAACAAAGGTGAACTGTCCTCCTGCATCTGCCTCTCCTTCAGTCCACCCTGCCACTGTTCTATTTGATGTATATGTAGTTAACAGTAAAATAAACCTCTGAAATATTCTGAGAAATAAAACTAACACTGCTTGAGAAATGCGTTTGACGTGTGCAGATTGTTTCACACCATTTCAGGGCAGCAATTACTCCACACATCCTTGGGGACAAAATTTCCAGGAACTGGTGATAATTTCCATAAATTCTTTGGAAGGTCAACAAAAACTGTTTAACCTGTTCCTTAAAACGTTGTTTTATGCTGGTGAACTCAGTATGTTCTTTAAGCACTTTAGTGACACAACAATGAGATGAAAACGCAGCACCGACATATCATCATTACAATATTAATTACAGATTTTCTCAATCAGTTTGGTGCATTTGTCACATTACAAATGTCATTCTCACTTCTCAATGTGGTTCTCAAACCACTAACACATCAGTGGTGGCAGTGAAACTGGACTTCAGCTAAAAGCAAATATAAACATGTTAGTTAGTTAGTTAGTTAGTTAGTTAGTTAGTTAGTTAGTTAGTTAGTTAGTTAGTTAGTTAGTTAGTTGAAACAAATAGAAAACATATTTTTGTGTCACAAGTACATGTCATGCCACTGCTAATGACACACAACCATACCACTTCCAATGCACTCAGTGACCACTTTATTAGGTACACCTTGCTAGTCCTGGGTTGGACTCCCTTTTGCTTTCATAGCTGCCTTAATTCTTTGTGGCACAGATTCAATAAGGTGATGGAAACATTCCAGAGGTTTTGTTTCATATTGACATGATGGTGTCACACAGCTGCTCATCCATATTTCCCTTTCAGTCACATCCCTAGGATGCTCTACTGGACTGAGATCTGGTGACTGTGGAGGCCATTGGAATATTGCCCAAATTTGGTGAGACCATGTTACTTATTGTTCTTGTTCTTAGCTGGCAGGATTGACTCCCTATGTCCTGCTTTTGCTGCTGTACTCCATCTGCTTCAAGGTTTGATGTGTTGCATTTTCACAGATGCTCTTCTGCATGCCCTGGTTGTGAGAAGTGGTTGATTGATTTACTGTTGCCCAACTATCAGCACGAAGTAGTCTGGCCATTCTCCTCTGACCTCTGACATCAACAAGGCATTTTCACCCAGGGAAACGCCGCTCACTGGATAGTTTCTCTTTTTCTGACCATTCTCTGTAAACCATAGAGATGGTTGTGTAGGAAACTCCCGGCAGATGAGCAGTTTCTGAAATACCCAGACCATGCCGCTTTCTTTCTGATGCTCAGTTTGAACTTCAGTAGGACAGCTTGATTGTGTATACATGCCTAAATGTGATGGCTGATTGATGAGCAGTTGAACAGGCATACCCAGTAAAATTCAGTTCAATTCAATTTTATTTACCAAATATCACCAAATCACAAAAAACAGTCACCTCAAGATACTTTATATTGTAGGTAAAGACTCTACAATAATTACAGAGAAAACCCAACAATCAAACAACCCCCTATGAGCAAGCATTTGGCAACAGTGGGAAGGAAAATCTCCCTTTTAACAGGAAGAAACCTCCAACAGAACCAGGCTCAGGGAGGGGCAGTCATCTGCTGTGACCGGTTGGGGCTGAGGGGAGAGAGACAGAGATTAATAATAATTAATGATTAAATGCAGAGTGGGGTATAAACAGAGTAAAAAGAGGTGAATCAAAAGAGATACTCATTGCATCATGGGAACCCCCCAGCACCCTAGGCCTATGGCAGCATAACTAAGGGAGGGTTCAGGATCACCTGATCCAGCCCTAACTTTAAGGTTTGTCATAAAGGAAAGTTTTAAGCCTAATCTTAAAAATAGAGAGGGGTCTGTCTCCTGATTCCAAACTGGGAGCTGGTTCCACAGAAGAGGGGCCTGAAAGCTGAAGGCTCTGCCTCCCATTCTACTCTTAAGTATCCTAGGAACCACAAGTAAGCCAGCAGTCTGAGAGTGAAGTGCTCTATTGAGGTGATACGGTACTATGAGGTCTTTGAGATGCTGCTCTGCTTCTGCCAAAAATCACCCCGACACTCGTCTTCACCCTCTCCACCCTGCCTGCACGCTATTCTTCACCTTTCTCATACACTTTCTTTTCTTGCTAGTGCACACAGTGCTGTGAAAAAGTATTTGTCCCTTCCTAAATTCTTTTTTTGTTTTGTTTGTTGCATATTTGTCACAGTTGCATGTTTCAGATGAGTAATGAGAAGTTTTTAAATGATGATTTCATTTGTTAAAGGAAAAAAGTTATCCAAACCTACCAGGACCTATGTGAAAAAGTAGTGTCCCTAGTTTATTAATTTTTCAAAGTAATAAACATTATATGGAATTAACTGTTTGAAACTTTTACAGCTTAATTAAAACAGTTTCATCCAAGTGAACAGTTGTATTTAATCTAATATAGATTTATTTGATTTATTTTCTGTTGTGTACATTTAAGGTTCAAATATATATTTAATTCAAGAAAAACATCTGTGTAATCTGCTCTGTCAACATTATCCTGCCCTTCCTTTAAATTCTGTTCACATGACAGACATGATGTCAGCAGTCTAAATAATTTAGTGCACTTTTATTGTTATTTCATCATGATACAATCTACTCACTCCAGGCAGCGTAACCGCTTTGCCCGGCTGCAGTTGTAAAACACATGGAAACGATGATGAATCTGGTGGTTAAACGTGGCCGTGTACAGTATGACACAATTATAGCGTCTGAGAAGGAATTTCCATGTGTGGGCTTGAATGGGAGAGGCACACATCATTTCCTCCCAGATCTGGAATCAATTCAGACAAGTTTGCCCGGAAGTTGTTGGTGTGATTGTGTATGTGTGATTCTGAGATTAGGAGATACCATGTTGCATGTGGGGGGTATTATATTGTTTAGGAGGATTTGATCTAGACCAAAGCCAGTGTATGAATATTTTAATCAGTTTATCTTTAAACCAGCACTGGCTTGGTGGTTAGTGCTGTTGCTTCACAGCTAGGTCTGGGCTTGAATCCCCTTTGGCCCGGGCGTCTTTGTGTGGGTTTTCCCTGGGTAGTCCGCTGGGTCTGGGTAAGAGGTTGGATGGATAGTGTTTAATGTGTTGATATATGTTTTTGCATCATTTTTATTCCTTTAACATCTTATTCTTTTTCTAATAAAAGATGAATAATCTTGAGCCATTTTCTTCTTCTGAGTGTTAGATAAAGTGCTTTGAGTGCTCAAGTAAGGTAGAAAAGCACTAATTAAGAACCAGTCCGGTTACCATTTACTGTGGTGCAACATTAAGAAGCAAAGGGCTTTAACTATAGTAGCATTCACTTGTAGGTAAAAAGGTAATTCACTCAGCTGGATCCGAGCTGGTAAGTGCTGAAGAGGGTCTACTCTTAGACCTACTATTACAGTCATCTGGCAAACTAAATCCCATACTCTATGTACACTTTTTCAAATGCAGTTTTTGGTCTGCTGCTCCTCAGAGAGATATTGTGCCTTTCAGTTTTACATCACATATGCCAGCTTGTCACTACCTGAACCTGTCTGCTGTTGGGTGTTGAACAGGTCACAGTTCACCAGGACTTCTGGAAGAGGAAAAAGCTCTATGGAATAGAGGATGAAAGTGACCAAATGCAGTGAATCTGTAGGCTGTAAAACTACTACAGTGCTGTGAAAAATGCTAAAAGGTCTGAATAAAGAAGTTGGGTTGTAATTCTCATGTGGAACCTTCACATGAGGAGTTCATTTTCACATTATAAAAACATCAAAACACGACAAGTTTTAGTATTCAAAGGAATGCTATTCTTAGAAAAACAG
Source organism: Pterophyllum scalare (assembly GCA_024447675.2). NCBI lineage: Eukaryota > Metazoa > Chordata > Actinopteri > Cichliformes > Cichlidae > Pterophyllum > Pterophyllum scalare. The sequence continues at coordinate 9,391 of JAMQGT020012368.1, read as the reverse complement.
CAAAAATAATTGTTGTTGGAGAACAACAAATCCTGAGAAAAGGCTTCAAAAACTTCTTGGATGTCCTTGATGTGGCTGTTAAAAAAATGTATGAGGACCCATTCACCCATTCATTCAAGCTGTAGAGGACAAACATCTGGAAAGCCCCCCACACACGTTGCTGTACGCTGTTTCTTTAAACTCCCCTCTGTGGCCTGTGCTGTTGAGCAAGTGTGCTGACAGGAGTGTGGAGAATCATTGCTTTCCTATGTTGAAACCAGACTGTATATAAACGATGGAGCCACCATCACGTAGGCACCATGACAGCTGGCATTTTGAACTTAAAAAAAAAGCAGGTATGCTCAGTTCAGAAAAGCTATTAAAACCCCTTAAAAACCCCTGAAACTGGTGAATGAGTTTATCAGCAAACACAGTGTATCACAAGTACACGAGTACTTTCAATGTACTTCCAGTGTAAAGTGTACTTTTAACATTTCATAGCAGCAGAGAGAGATGGAGCTGTGGCTTTGCTCAGCACTTCTGAAACTTAGTCACTGCAGCCTACAGTATGTGTAACCAGGAAGTGAATCGTAAGTCATTCATTACTTTGTCGCTGACAATTGGTCACTAGTAAACATTACGAGCTCCAGTTGCCTTGGTAACCCGTAAATGTTTTTACCACCCTGTCATAAGTCAGTCAAGGGTGTCCTCTCAGCAGTAGTCTCTTCAACACTCAGCGGTAGTCTCTTCAACACTCAGCGGTAGTCTCTTCAACACTCAGCGGTAGTCCCTAAAGTTGAGAAAAGTTGAACTCGGGACCCGCCCACTTCTTGTTCTGTTATTTCACTTCAAAATATCTTCAGGTTAAAAAACAGAAGACAAATCTGTGCCTTTATTATTGTTATTATTTGCAATTTTTACTTTTAATTGGGATATCACCTGGGGATTGGCCATTAGCTGCATCCTGATGTTGCTCTGATAAGGATTCCAGAAACACTGAGCTCTCTGCTGCTGTGAAACGTTACTGTCATACTTTAATCAAGTGTGGGTGCTGATGAAAACACACTGAAGATTCACCATGTGTATGCTTCCCAAACTGATAGTTAATGTCACAGTGGCTACATCCATGTTTAATGTAACCTTTATTTCATATTTTTTCTAACCTGTTTAGAACAATGAATAAAGGTCACTGGAAACCAAATGAATCAACTCTTTGAGGGCTGCATTTAAAATCACATCAAAAATGAAAGTTAAGATAGTTCAAATGTTCCCTTAATTTTTACCACACAGTGTATAATTATAACTTTACATACTCCTCTGCAGGTACACAGATTTCCAGAACATCTAAACTTTACAAACTTTTTTTTTTTTTTTATCTGACAACGTAAATATCTGTTATGGTTAAAATAAGAACAGTAATAACTCCAACATTTATCCCCACTTGTACTGGATACAGTAAAAGTGACCAGTGGCTATAGTTAATTGTCTCACAGCAGACTACTTGATACCTCCCACCTCTCTTGGGAGGCAGCACCAGTCAGTGTTTTGTATATAAAGCCAGAAGCAGCAGAGGGGCCCAAGAAACATCTGGCGAGAGCAGCTGTGCACTGAGGGCTGCAGGATGCGTGTCTTGGCTCTCCTTTGGATATGTGGATTCCTGCTAGAAGACGTGCAAGCATGGGGCTTCAAAAATGGAATTTTTCATAATTCAATTTGGCTAGGTAAGAAAAAAATATGTTTTTTCTTGTTGTGGCAGCTAGAAACATGGGGAGCGTTTTTTAGAAGCTGGAAACCCATTTCAGACACAAATAACTGAAAAATATTTAGCTGCAAAGTTAGTTGTTTGTTATTTATCAAAACTAGTGCAACCTTCAGTTTCCTCACATGCGATCTGCTACCTGTGTTTTTTAGAACGTTTTCCCTCTGTTTATGCTCAGCAAGCATCATGTTCACATAAAGGCTCATTGTGAAGAGGATTAATAGGCTATCCAGTAGTCCAGCAGCTTCCCTTGTGCCAAATTGCATGTTTATGGCCTGGCAGGAGTGCTCCAGGAGCCCAGTAAACATGGAGAAATTACCTCATCTCAGGGCTTTCTAAAACATCCAAATCACAAGGAAGTTCATTTCTATTTCTAATAATCTGGGAATATGATGAATTACAGGTGTGAGCAGTCCTCATTAATGTTTATTTTATTTGCCCAAACTGTATTTATGTCAGCATTTATCAAAGTGTGTCAGGGAGCCTGTTGGGTGATTCTAGTAAGAGGATGGTGAGAGAACTGAGGTGCTAAGGTGATCTAAGATAATCCAATTCATTCAAATGGAACATTCACTGGGAGAGAAAATATACAGGGGAATGAATTAAAGTGTAAGTAAATACCTCATCAAATTAAAACAGATATTAATGTTATGTTATATTTTATAAATTAATTAATGCCTGTATGTCTTTTACATTAAATGAGATATTTAATTTATTTGTTTCACTTGTTTATTACTCACTTGTGATTTTGGCAGTTTCATTCCTCCATACCTCACAGCATTGAAGAATAGAATTAATAGAACTTTCAGCTTTGGCTATTTGAACTTTTTGTCTCTTTTATCTGAAGGCTTGTGGTTGTTAGGGAAACATGCTGATGTAGTGCTGTGCAGAGTGGTGCTGGATATAAACCAGTCTGAGCTGACATGTTGAACAGGCTGCTGCAGCACTGAGCTGAATTACTGTAAAAACATTACATTCATTAAACAGGTTAAAAAGATCCAAATATCAGCTGCTGACTCATTTCAGAATGCTTTTTGCCAAGTTTTGCAGTTAAGCATGCGTAAAGCCACAGGATCAGCAGAGGACTCCCTGTTGATAGGATAAAATTGTTGGTGACCTTCCAAAATAAAATAAAAAAACGACTCACACAGTCCTTTTCATCCACCAGCTCAGTAAAAACTTGCTCTCCGAGTTCACTGTAACCACTGGGATGTTTTGCAGAATGAGTATTTTTAAATGTGCTTCAGGTTTCTTGGAGACAAAATGACTGCGCTACACAATTTATCAGTGCAGAAGCTCAGGCTTTAGCTTTTATCTCTGGATACAGAGAACCCCAAGGTTTAGACTTAATTTTCTGTTCTCTGTCTCTGACAGAACAAGCAGCTGGAGTTTATCACCGGGAATCACGCAAAGGAAGATATCAGCTGACGTACAAAGAGGCCAAGGCTGTCTGCAAGTATGAGGGAGGGACACTGGCCACTTATGAACAACTGGAGGCAGCTCGTCAAATAGGTCTGCAGCAGATCACTCACAAATGCACTACACACACACAGAGTTCCTTCTAGAGAAGTATTCCTCCAGGAAAAGTGGGTGCACTATAACTCATCAAAAGTGACTCACTCAGGCTCTTCTTTAATCAAACATCAGAAAATGGAGCCCCGAGGTAACATCTTAACTCCCTGGAATTCTTATAACTAGGAAAAGAGGTGCATGTGCTGACAAGGTACAGGTCAGCAGGAAACAGTGAGTGTAACACTTCTTTCCAAGAGTGTTCAGCTGTTGTGTGAATCTGTACATTTTAAACACTCCCTACATATTGCAAAAGCCTGTTTACACCTTCTTGGGTGGGTGATGTCAGTGTTCCCACAGCACAGAGATGGACCCAGCTTCTGCTTCTGGCATTACAATCAGCCTCGCTGTCAGCCGTCAGACCTGACTTTCCCCGCAGGAGTCTACGTAGGAGGTCCTTTTTTATCTGGCCTGTTCTGGCTGGGATCTGCTGATTGTAACTCTGACTTAGATTCCTCTGTGCCTCGACAAATAGGAAAAACAACTAAGTCTTTGTCCCCAGCAGGTTTTTGTCCAGCTTTTCTTTGTGGAATTGAAAGATTTTTCATGGTTTGGTTATTTGTGTCAATATTATCAACAACTCTGTGGGGGATACTTACAAAAAAATCAATATCTTCTCTTTTTCAGGCTTTCATGTCTGTGCTGCTGGATGGTTTGACAAAGGACGTGTTGGCTATCCCATCGTCAAACCCGGCTCCAACTGCGGTTTCGGGAAGGTCGGCATAATCGATTATGGATACAGGCTGAACAAAAGTGAAAAATGGGATGTGTACTGCTACAACCCATACTGTGAGTATGAGCTTCCCTTTAGTAGTTTACTTGAAGTTGCACTGATCAATATTTTTACATCAATTAGGAGCAAAATGACTGTGCAATTGGAAGAGGTCGCTCTTAGTGGGAGTCCCACATAGAATTATCACCAGGCTCTGCAGTACAGAAAGCAGCAAACTCCAGGGCTGACAAGCCAACAATGGTCCCTCTAGAGGCCACTTCACGTAGGATCTAGAAGTGAGAGAATCTGCATAGACTCTCACATTAAAATGTCCAACTTTACACCACAAATAAACATTTTTACAGCTTTTAACCAAAAGGTTTTATCCTTAATAGCTTATTTTCCCCTTTACAACAACTATACAGTGGGTAATTTTATTTAAACACATCCAGTGTGCTCCTTTAACTGAAAGCTGCTAGCTCTCTGCTCGGCCTTACCTCATTGAACTGGTCCTCTCTGATGCGTTTTGCTGTCAGTGGCTTCTGGAGGAATTTTATGGAATTGTCTGACGGAACTTCTAGCCCTGGTGGTCTGTGCATTGCACCTGTAAATGGTAAATGGACTAGGTTTTAAATATAGTGCTTTTCTACTCTAGTTGAGCACTCACAGCACTTTATACAACACGTTTGCATTCACTGATTCAAACACACATTCATAAAAGCACTGTTTTGTCTATATCAAAGTGCTTTCTATTTAACATTCACACACATATTCAGGAGCCAGGTCTGGAGTAGGAGCTCGAGGGCGAACATCAGGTGGCCGGGTATTAGCCCATCCTCCTGTGCTTGATGCTTTGTGGATAAGGCAGCAGTGAGGCTTCATGCAAGCCTAAAAACAAACCATTACCAATGCAAAAACTATAAAGCTGTTCATCAGCTTCTTGCTGTGTCTCTCTGTTGTTTTCATAGAGCCTTCACTGAAATCACCTGTGCTGTGAAAAAATATGACAGTAACCCCATATGAGAGCATCACATTAAAATGAAGAACATAAACAAGGAGTTCAGCCTAATTAGCCTCAGTGATATATTCATGCAGATTATGCTTGTAGGGACAAAAATCGACTTTGACTCTGAACCTACTTTTTTGGGGATGTGGTTGCAGGTTTGGATGAACATGCTGTATGTGCTTGACAATTTATCCCTTCTTAGATAGCCATATGATCCATTTCAATATTGATAAGTGCTTTGAACTTTGTTTTTTACTTATTGTGTGTATGTAGTGTAGTGAGTAGAGCATCTTTCTATAATGATTGTTAAGTATGTATCTATATATATCTGTACCCCATCTCCTCCTCAACGGGGGGGGGGGGTTACTGAAACTTTGCAGGGACATTGTCATTCATACAGAGATTATTAACATCTATATGTTTTTAAAAACGTTTATTATAAATCCCATTTCTTTTGATTTGATTAGTGTAGGTCACCCGTACGTAACTTAACGGTCACCAAAATTTGTATCTGTGGTGGAATTTTGTTTGAGTCACCACAAAATGAAGACTGTGGCAAAGTGCTGCTGATAACCTTAGAAAAAAACGCTTCAGTAGCAGTCTCTTCTTTTTAGAACACATTAAATTTAGTTAAGCCAGTTTATGAAACCATTTACAAGGAAAAATTTGCTCTAGAAAGTCTCTCATCCCACGAGTTCACAGTTTAGGTCACCCCTTCAGCCAGCTGTAAAAGCCTTCTCACCGGGTCTGGATCAGCTAAACTGCTGTTACTGTTGTAATCATGATCAAATTAATTTCATCCACCAAGGAAGTCATTGTCACTGTTTCCAAAATGCCTGTTTGATTGCTTAACAAAAGGATTCATTTTGCCTGTTCTGAATTTATTCAAAGCTCATATGCAGGAGACACCCTGAACCAAAGAGTCTCATATGCAGAGGTGTCACAGCAGGCTAAGAAGTTACCTTTTTGTGATGTGAAACCAGGTTAAAAAAAGTATTCAAAATCATGTATAATGCTGTGTTTGTACATGTAATTTCTTAGAAATCTTGCCCTATTTATGCTAGAATACATTCCCTGTGGCCCATTACATGATGAAATAAAAAAAGAAAATATGCAGCCAACTTTATTTTTAGTTTTATAAAACACCATGTATTAATGTATTGCACAGACATTTTACCACATTTAAGTATTTTGTTTGTGCAAGGAAAGCATATGGTTTCAGAAATCCTGCTGCATCATTCCATTTTGTATAGATCAGAGTTCAGTGCTGTATACCATGGGATCATTTTTATATCAATAAAACAGATGCTGCTATTAAAGTGACATTGTGATGCTATATTGTGGTCATGCAGCTGAATATCACTGGTAAAGTGATATTCAGCTGAGCTCAGTGAGCTCTAATCATAAGAAGACACCCAGAATGTGCCTAATGTTAGCAGAGTTAGTGCTAGTAGCTTTCCTTCCATAATAATTGGTAACAACAAACAGCTAGACGCCTCACATGTGCAGCTACAATGACTTCTGTCACTAGCAGCGCAGCCTAATCTGCATTTGTCCTGTCTTACAGCCAAGGAGTGTGGTGGGGTGCTGACAGACCAGCAGAGGATCATTCAGTCTCCTGGTTTCCCTGAGGAGTATCAGGATGAACAGATCTGCTACTGGCACATCCGAGTGCGCCTGGGCCAGAAGATCCGGCTCCACTTCTTGGAGTTTGATGTAGAGGATGACACAGCTTGTCTGGCAGATTACCTGGAGGTGTATGACAGCTACGATGATGTATCAGGCTTTGCTGGGAGGTGAGAATAACAGAGTGGTTATTTAGCATAGAAGATATCAGGATATAGATGCCAATCAAAAGTTTCAAGAATGGCAGCACAGTGGTGCAATAATCAGCACTGCTCCTCCACAGCAAGAAGGTCCTGGGTTCAATTCCACCTTGGCTGGGGCCTTTCTGTGTGGAGTTTGCATGTTCTCCCTGTGTTTCTGTGAGTTTCCTCTCACAGTCCAAAAACATGAAGTTAGATTCTAAATTGTGAATGACTGTGTGTCTCCCTGTGTTAGTCTTTTCCTCCCACACACGTGCTTAATCTGAAGAGAATGTGACCCCAGGGTTTTATGTGACTTCATAAATTCTGTTTCCAGGTTCTGTGGTGATTATTTACCAGATGATATAATCAGCACAGGTGAGATACTTCACTGTTTCAAATAAAAAGAACACAACAACATTAAAATCTGTCAACTACAGCAACACAAAACATTTGTCTGCTTTCCAGGAAACGTGATGACACTGAAGTTCCTCTCTGATGCTTCGGTTACAGCTGGGGGCTTCCAGTTACAGTATATTGCTTTTAATGCATCTCTCCCACATAATTAAACCCACCCGTTTGACTAATGGTTTGATACACTGATGTAACCCTGTTTCTGTATTTATGACTTTATTGGTTACCTCATTCATTTCTGCAGCTGATTAAAGGAATAAATCTTTGGGGGAAAAAGTGTTCTTCTGTTCTGTAGAAAATAGAATTTGGACTTTGTGTTCAGCTGTCCTCATGTTTTCCTTATGGACATTTAATGGGTTCTGGGGTCATTCCAATTTTATTTTCAGACTTTCATATTGATGGGAGGAAAAAGACAATATGATACCAATATACTGTTTGCACTATGAACATGTTAAGAATGCTTTATTAAGAAGTTTAAAACCAAAGTACAAAATTCCTCCAGGAACCGAACAAGGCAAATAATCCAAAGCATGGAATCTTCAAGACGAGACATGGATCAAACTGACATACCACCATGAAGGAGCAACAGAGAGCAAAGGGAGACTGTGGCAATAAAGACACACACGGCTAATGAGACAATAGGAAAGAGCTGGGAGGGAAACACGGGAAGCAAAACTCAACACACCGTACAAGGACCAAAGGCACACCAAAATAAAACAGAAGAAAACTAAACAAAACTAAACTAGACCAAGACTGAGACACATGAACTTGACACAAGGACACACAACACCCACTCAGCCTGAGACACACAAATATCTACATCCAAAGAATAAACCAGGAATCCAAACTAAGAGCCAAATTAAGAAATGTGACAGGTGAGATGGTCTGTTGAAGAATTCAGTCTATTTGCCCTGGTTAAATGGTAAATGGACTAGTTCTTATATAGCGCTTTTCTACTTTAATTGAGCACTCAAAACACTTACACAACATGTTGCATTCACCCCCATTCATACAGTCACTTCCATATATAGTGTATCACAAAAGTGAGTACACCGCCTCACATTTCTGCAGATATTTAAGTATATCCTTTCATATGACAACACTGACACAATGACACTTTGACACAATGAAAATTAGTCTGTGTGCAGCTTATATAACAGTGTAAATTTATTCTTCCCTCAAAATAACTCAATATACAGCCATTAATGTCTAAACCAGCGGCAACAAAAGTGAGCACACCCCTAAGAGACTACACCCGTAAATGACCACATTGAGCACTGCTTGTCATTTCCCCTCCAAAATGTCATGTGACTCCTTAGTGTTACTAGGTCTCAGGTGTGCATAGGGAGCAGGTGTGTTCAGTTTTGTAGTACAGCTCTCACACTCATACTGGTCACTGAAAGTTCCAACATGGCACCTCATGGCAAAGAACTCTGTGAGGATCTTAAAAGATGAATTGTTGCACTACGTGAAGATGGCCAAGGCTACAAGAAGATTGCCAACACCCTGAGTCTGAGCTGCAGCACAGTGGCCAAGATCATCCAGCGTTTTAAAAGAGCAGGGTCCACTCAGAACAGACCTCGCATTGGTCATCCAAAGAAGCTGAGTGCACGTGCTCAGCGTCACATCCAAATGCTGTCTCTGAAAGATAGACGCAGGAGTGCTGTCAGCATTGCTGCAGAGATTGAAGAGGTGGGGGGTCAGCCTGTCAGTGCTCAGACCATATGCCGCACACTACATCAAACTGGTCTGCATGGCTGTCACCCCAGAAGGAAGCCTCTTCCGAAGTCTGTACACAAGAAAGCCCGCAAACAGTCTTGCTGAAGACATGTCAACAAAGGACCTGGATTACTGGAACCATGTCCTATGGTCTGATGAGACCAAGATTAATTTGTTGGGTTCAGATGGTCTCAAGCATGTGTGGCGGCGGTCAGGTGAGGAGTACAAAGATAAGTGTGTCATGCCTACAGTCAAGCATGGTGGTGGGAATGCCATGGTCTGGGGCTGCATGAGTGCAGCAGGTGTTGGGGAGTTACATTTCATTGAGGGACACATGAATTCCAATATGTACTGTGAAATAATGAATAATAGCACTACCTCCCTATCCCAGCAATACGAGAATTGGGGCCAAGGTACAGGACAGAGCC
>JAMQGT020012367.1:0-46002 GCA_024447675.2 Pterophyllum scalare | reverse complement strand
GAGTACACTCAACGGCCCCTTTATTAGCAATGCTCTTCCATGATGTGAATCTCCCGTCCCACCACATCCCATAGGTGCTGTGTTTGGATTGAAATCCGGTCAACAAGACATTTTTGTCCAGGGAACTGTCACTCACTGGAAAATTTTCTCTTTTTTGGACCATCCTTTAGAAACCCTAAAGACCCCTAGACCAACAACCATTCCACATTCAAAGTCATTTCTGTCCCATTCCGATGCTAAACTTGAACATCAGCAGGTCATCTCTGCCATGTCTACATACTGAATGCATGGGTTGCTGCCATGTGGTATCAGCTGTTAAGATATTTGCATAAGCAAGCTGTTGAACACGTGTACCTAATAGTGTTGCCAGGCAAGTGCAGGTAACTGCATCAACCCTACATGCATGCAGGTGTGTGGTTCCCTCAGGTTTTCAGTAATGAAGAAACTCTGACAGGAGTTTAATGTAACACCAACAAATTTGGCTTATTTTATGGAGTTCAAAGGTCAAACTGCAACAATCAGACAGGTGAGGTGGCTGGAGGGGTGGGGGTGGGGTCAGTCAGCAGGTAATACAACCTCCATAAACAGCTGATCAGAAAAACCTGTAATCAATCATCTCTAATATTTCTTTGAATATTTCTGACACCTGAGTGATGTCTACATCAAGGACCCACCGGAACCCACCAGCAGCTGTCATGATGCTGAGGTCAGAGGTCATCCCTATTTATGGAAGTTTATCCTGATGAGACCTCTGGTTCTCCTTTGGTTCCTGTAGAAGATCCCTGACCCAAATAAGGTGCACATCATGGCGGAGCAGTCTGAGCTCTCAGCGAAAATCTGAGGAACTGGCTCTAGAGTCACACTGCAAAGGTGTGTGTGTGTGTGTGTGTGTTCGTGTGTGTGTGCGCACGTGTGCATCTGACTACAGTTGTGTGTGTGTGTGTGAGAGATTACAGGTGTGTGCACAGTCAGATCTTATGTGTGGGGTGATGATAGTATGCTCTGGAACAGAGAATCTTTTGTTTTCCCTCACCACCTCGTTGGTTCCCAGCTGGTTCTTCTTCTCTGTCAGCTTTAAATCCAGGTGTTACCTCATGGAGAACAGAAACTCAGGTGAACAGGCTCCTTCAGAACACCTGCCATTGCCGTCACGTCCGTCAATCAAAGCCTGCCACCAGCCCCCCTTCACTTTCTTTGGGATTCTGGGAGCACAGCGGGCGGCCACGACAGCAGATCTGAGCGCTATTCGCGTCACACAGCGGGGGGGATTCGCAGGGAGCGGGACTCTGAGGGGGGGTACACAGAGCCGAACAAACCTTGCGACCTGCATGGTTCTGACCCGGCTGCTGGTTCCGGTGTGGGACCTGCGTGTTTACCGTTAAGCCCAAACTTTCTGAAACTGAAGCTTTAGTCTAAGGAGTCTGGTATAACGGGACTCGTGCTAGCGCGGAGCAGCAGAGGTCACCGACAGAGTTCCTGCGAATCAAATTCAGGTCAGCAGCTCACCTGATCCGGAAACTCCCGCTCCTCTGGGCCTCCTTCGGCTCACAAACAATTAACTCGGAGCGTTCCGGACGAAAAACGGAAGAAAACGAAGAAAGAAGAAAGAAGTCGCTCCTCTCCTCAACTTCTCACCGCCTGCCTCTCCGCCACTGCACTGCCACTTCCGGCAGCGACGTCATGACGTTCTTACGCTGCGCCCGGAGGAGGAGCTTAGAGGAAGATGAAGGAAAAAATTTAGCCACCAATCAGAGGGGGACTTCTGCTGAGGGGACGGGGCTTCTCCGGGCCACGTCGTTGTTTGTAGTGACAAATCACGTGACAAAGAGCAGCGTAAACAGTAACATCATCAGAGGAAAGAGAGCTGTAAGTTTATTATTGTCGAAATGTTTGTATATATTACCCTCTTTGTATTACAACTTTGTTCATATTGTATTGAAAATTTGTGAAATAAACATTTTTTTTTAAAAAGAGAGAGCTGTAAGAACCTGAACAGGGGTAACCTGAGGTCTTCCAGATGTTCTCTAGTCACATCTGGAGGTGCAGGAAGCAGAGCAGCATCTCCAGGTGTTTGCTGAGGTGCTGCGAGAGTCACGTTTGTCGTCCTATCAGCGATGCCCTCACACTCAGAGCAACCTTATGACGAAGCTGCACATGGCCTCACTTGAGGTCCTCCAGGTGTTACCTCATGGAGAACAGAAAAAGAGACTCATGTGACACTGTACATTGCAGTGAAAAAAGGAAGTGGACCTCACCAACAGACAGTGGCCTTGCTGACTGCACCACTGAGATCTGACCTTTGACCCAGGAGGACAAGGAAGGTGATGAAGACTGTGGGTACTTTAAATGACAGAAACAAACATCACCATCATCATTATTGTTGTTGTCATCAGACACCCTCAGCTGAGTGATCCTCATTGATCAGAGCTGCGATGATGACGACGATGATGATGATGATGATGGTGTCGTTCTCAGTGATGGATGCTGTGTTTTGTGCAGTCTGTCAGTCACAGACTGGCCTCATAGTATCGTATCACCCCAATAGAGCACTTCTCAGGAAGGTACGTCCCAGGAAGAAATGAACACTGAGGAAATACTGAGCGCTATGAGCTCGCTAGGACAGAAAGTAGATGACCGCATGGAAGAAGTTGGCATTCAAATGAAGCAGCACAGTGCTTTGCTATTGCTAAGATGGTACAGGTCAACTCTGAGGAGCTGAGCAGACTGTAAGAAGAAAATAACAGACATGGAGAAACAAATGGATACACTCACCAAAGAAAATATGTGCTTGAAAAAAGGTTAAGTTAAAAAGGAAAACTCTACTGGGAACATCCGAGCAGAAGTTGTGGAGCTTCTGTGCAAAATTGCACCCGAGTTAGTGACAAAGATGAATGAAGAGGATGATATTGTCCACAGAGTTGGGCGAAAGATGGGGGGGGGGCTGTGGTTGAAATTCAGCTTTGGAGAGGCTTTTTATATGATTGTACAACCCCCCCCCCCATCTGTTGTCTCCATACCTGTCAAGTTTTGTATTTAAAAATACGTGAAATTTTTCGCCGCTGAAAATAGAAGTCGCTAAATGACGTCATCGCTTAATTTGCATAATTGTTCATTTACATGTAGTTGCAATCGAGGCTGTAGGAGAGAGGAAAAACAGTGAAGAAAAAAACACCCTAAATGTGTTTAGAACTACAAATAAACTTTATGAAATAACTTAAATGCTTTGCCTAGACCCACATTACGTAGATCGATTTTGTCCCGTATTGTTTATTGTTAGAAAATCAAATTTAACGAAAACACTGTGGGGTGAGACTGCTAGCTAAGGTCAACCCTCCTCCTTTATCTGGGCCACTGTCGCCAACTTGTGTAAGAAAACTCGCTGTCGCCTGTCTCAAAGGCCGATAAAGGCCGAAGTGAGGTCCGGGGGTTGGAGGGTGGAGTCGAAACGAGGTCTGGGCGATGCCAAAGTGTACGAAGGGACGCGGCACGAAGGCTTTATGTACTCAGAACAGCCGCTTTTGGAAGAAAGGGTCACTACAGGGGTTTGAAAATCCGCTAAGTTCGCAACACTGAGCCAACCGAGGTCCAGCTGTTCTTCCGGGTTAGGGTTAACCTCGCGGAGAACTGCCACCCAGGCTACTGCAGGTGGCAGTTCTCGCGAGGTTAGTGACAGACTTCAGTTTGAGAGCGGCAGGGATACTTTTTAAAAATTATTATATTAAAATACGGGAAATTTACGGGAAAATAATAATACGGGAGGACGGCGGGACAGAGGGGTAAAATACGGGATTTTACCGGCCAAAACGGGAGAGTCAACAGGTATGGGTGTTGAAGAGATATATTCATCCTATATGTGTAGATTTAATCCCCTGAGACAATATGTGTTAGAATATAACAAACGTGATTGATTAACTCACACGAGAAGAACAGAGTGTTCTCTTTCAGGTCGTTGCTGTCTCAGCAGTAAGTGAGATAAAAAGACACTGTTTTCATACTTGCATACTCGCGTGGCATGCGGCGGCGACGGAGGACCTCGGGCGGAGTACAGACACATTATGGAGAACCCTCCAGGTGGGGACTGAGATGAAGCATAAATAATTATGGAAAGGTTGTGGTCAGTCTCAGGGTGGCTGTAGCTCAGGAGGTGGAGCAGGTCACCTAATGATCAGAAGGTCAGTGGTTTGATTCCGGGCTGCATGTCAAAGTGCCCTTGGGCAAGATGCTGAACCCCAAGTTGCTCTCCAACGAGTGTGAATCTGTGTGACTATTAGACAATAAAAGCACTTTGCTTAGATACACATGGAAGTGCTTGTGTTGTATGAGCGCTCCGACAGAGTAGGAAAGCACTATATAAGAACTGGTCCATTTACTTGTGTTAAGGGGACTTCTACCTCAAGTTTTCTTTTCCCACTCTCCTAAACTCCTTCTAATGTGTTCATGTGTTCGATTTTTCAGTTAAAACTGATCTTTCTTTCATTTCCTTTAACACAAGGGGACTCACTTAAAAGAAAAGCTGCTTTTCTGTTTTGTAAAGGACAACGAGCATACACTGCACCTTTTTACAAGAAACTCATTCTGATGCATCTGATGTCAAGTTCTGGTCACAACAGTGACATAAACGTCTCTGCAGTCATCGTCTGGAGTCACCATCTGGTTTTACAGATTTTGAGCATAAAAGCAGATGAGGACGGACATTAGGTAGCTTGTGTTTTGGAAGTTGATAATGTTCCAATAATTTTGCTAAACATTTATGGGTACAACAACGATCTATACAATAGAAATCTATTACATAGGATTACAATAGTTATCACAGAGTTAAGTCCCTACAGATCATATTATAGTTGGAGGGGATTTCTACTTGGCTCCAGATGAACGGATGGATGGATGGCCGTCACAGCTGTCAGGAGAAACTAGAAACCCTACTCCTAAAGACTCTGTTAACAATAAGAACCTGACTGATGTTTGGAGAATGCTACACAATGGAGTTAAACATTTCAGCTGGCACAAACCTAACGGTCAAAGCACGTATAGATTACTGGACGGTATCTGGTGCAGTCCTGGATGATAGCAAACTGTCCTTTAAGTGATCACTGCATTATTGATTTAAAAATAAAAGAGCAAAACAGTAGCAGTAAACCTAATAATTATTGGAAATTTAATTCAACGCTACTTACAAATTTAGAATTTTGTCAATTTATTAAGGAACAAAAACACTACTGAAACACCAGTTCTTAAATGGGAATATTTAAAATACAGCATTAGGAAACATTCAATTAGGTTTGGACAAGATTTAAACAGAAAAATGAAAGTGGAAGAAACAATGGTGGTCAAAGATCTTCTGTCATGTTACAGTAAATTAAGCTGGAGTGATGAGGACAAAAAAACTATAAACAAATTACATTTGATGAGATATACATTAATAGGGAAAAGGTGCCTACATAAGGTCCAGAGCATCGAAGAGGGAGAGAAGAGCAGTGCCTTGTTTTGTATCTTAGAAAAACGTAGACAAGAATATAATGCAATTAATATTCTTATGACTGATGGAGTGTTAGGAGCCTAAATAAATAATAAGAGTATTTCATTTCTTTACAAATCTTCACATACAGAACTAAAGACTTCATCCTTTTGTGACAGAGAAAGAAATCTGATTCCTATTATTGATGAAAATTTTAAAGAAATTTGTGATGAAAAGTTATGAATCTCTGAATTTGATTGTGCAATTAAAATGATGGTGTCTGATCACGTCCGTGAGCCAGACGGATTTACAGCCAACTTATAAACATTTCTGGGAGGATTTAAACGTGTTTCAGAAGACTGTGTTACCAGGAAGGAACTTATGGAGACAGTGAAACAAGGTAGAATAAAACTAATCCTAAAACCTGGAAAGGATTAAAAACTTTTAAACACAGATTATTTAAATTTTAAAGCGTTTAAAAAGAACAACGCCTTTAAAGCATAAAGCGTTCGATTCAGTGGAACATACATTTATTGTCAACACACTGAGACATTTTGGTAACAGGTTTATTGATTTGATCACTAAACAGCTGTTTCTCTATCTGAGGGCACATGTCCTAGATTTACAGTAGAAAGAGGAGTTAGACTGGGCTGCAGTATCTCAGAACTACTAGCATTAATATAAAAAAACTAATATTGAAGGGTTGGAAATAAATAAGCATAAAATAATCATAAGCCAATTCGCAGATGACACAACAGTCTTTTTAAAGGACAAAGAGCAAATACCGTTGGTTTTAAAGGAAATAGATTTGTTTTCTGAAGCCTCAGGGCTGCAGCTGAATATAAATAAATGTGAAATTATGAGCATCATAACTGATCTGAATCCTCAATTTTCAATATACCAGTTAAAAAAGAGATAAAGTATTTGGGAATCTGGATCACTAAGTGTAACGCTACTAGTGAAAGAAAGAATCTACAAGATAATATTGATAAATGCAGCAAGACATTGAATAATTGGCTTCAAAGGGGCTTGACATTGTTTGATAGAACATTGTTAACAAAAACTGAATCCTTATCCAGGCTTATATTCTTCAGCTGTCCCTCCAAGACTCATAAAAGAGATTAACAGAATAAAGTTTAACTTTATTTGGAAAAACAAACAGAAAAAGTGATTTGCTAAGAAATTACGAAGAAGGTGGTATTAAGGCAATCAATTTTGAAATTATGAACTGAAGACTAAAAATCAGATGGCTCTGGTCCCTGTTAATGAACGGTGATCTTATTTGGTTTGTAATGCCGACATTTGTATTTCAAAATGTTGGAGGTATTGAGTTGTTATTGAAAAGTGATTTGGAATTATCTAAATTACCTCCTAAACGTTCTACTTTCCATCAACAAGTTATGTTACAGTGGAAAATTATGTTTAAACACTTCAGCCCCCATAATGTTCCACAGTGGAACAAGCGAGTCATACTGAGTGGAAGGAAATCGATATTTATGGAAGACTGGTGGAATAAACAAATCTGGTCAATTATTCACTTATTGGACGAAAACGGGAATATCCTTAATTTGGAGGATTTTAATAACAAGTATGATTTTTCCAAAGCAAACTACAAGAAAGTAACACAAAACATCCCTAATGTCCTCGTTCAGTCAGTTAAAAACAGTTTATCTAACATCACAACACCGAGATACACAATATTCAGATTATGTGGATATTGTCAATAAAAAAATGTAGCAATAAGTTTTAAAATCAATCTTCAATAAACAACATGTACCCAGGAAGAAAAAAAACACACTCGCCTTACAAAACGTTGACAAATCTACAATATCAAAAATCAGGACAAAATATTTAAAATTCCCAATTCCTCCTAAATATAAAGGACTACAATTTAAAATAATAAATTTCGTTTATCCTTCAAATGAATTCATGAGAGGGAGATTTAGATTTGATGTTGAAACTTGTGGTTTTTGTAAAACACAGCTGGAAACAACATCTGTTTTATGAGTAGAGAAGTTTATGGGGATCGCTCCATAACTGTCCTCCAAAGCCAAAAATATAGATTTCTTCTCACTTCAAAATATTCAGTTTATTTGTCAAAGAAAAAAATGTGGAATTTCTAGTCAATACTGTAATTATTGTAACTAAATATTGCATAAAACGAGCGTCTGTGTGAACTCTCCGTGTTCAAAAGAAGTCTGGATGAGATGTGTAACACAAACGCTACATTAAACTGTATGAGACAATGGAAGAGTTTCAGATAGTAACTCCTTAATTTTTTTTTTTTTACTGTGTAAAATACCTACACTATGCAAATGGTTACTGTATACATTAGGAGTTGTAGTTTTTTAAGTAAAGTCATTGTTTTTTGTAAATGTTTCAAGTTTTAGATTGGTCAGATGCTGTCAGCCCCGATCAAACTGAAGTTCTTGTACTCGGCCCCACAAATCTTAGAAACATGGTGTCAAACCAGATACTTACTCTGGATGGCATTACTTTGGCCTCCAGGAACACTGTGAGAAATCTTGGAGTCATTTTTGACCAGGATATGTCCTTCAATGCACATATTAAACAGATATGTAGGACCGCTTTTTTACATCTGCGCAATATTTATAAAATTAGAAACATCCTTTCTCAGACTGATGCTGCAAAGTTAATCCATGCATTTATTACTTCTAGGCTGGACTACTGTAATTCATTATTATCAGGCTGTCCTAAAAACTCCCTGAAAAGCCTTCAGCTGATCCAAAATGCTGCAGCTAGAGTACTGACAGGGACTAGAAAGAGAGAGCAGATTTCTCCCATATTGGCTTCTCTTCATTGGCTCCCTGTTAAATCTAGAATAGAATTTAAAATCCTTCTCCTAACATACAAGGTCTTGAATAATCAGGCCCCATCTTATCTCAAAGACCTCATAGTACCATATCACCCCAATAGAGCACTTCGTTCTCAGACTGCTGGCTTACTTGTGGTTCCTAGGATACTTAAAAGTAGAATGGGAGGTAGAGTGACCCTGAACCACCCCTTAGTTATGCTGCTATAGGCCTAGGCTGCTGAGGGGGGTCCCATAATGCACTGTTTCTTCTCATTCACCTTTACTTACTTGTTTATACTTCACTCTGTATTTAATCATTATTATTAATCTCTGGCTCTCTTCCACAGCATGTCTTTTGTCCTGTCTCTCTCCACTCAGCCCCAGCTGGTCACAGCAGATGACTGCCCCTCCCTGAGCCTGGTTCTGCTGGAGGTTTCTTCCTGTTAAAAGGGAGTTTTTCCTTCCCACTGTTCCCAAGTGCTTGCTCATAGGGGGTCATTTTGACTGTTGGGTTTTCTCTGTGTTATTGTAGGGTCTTTACCCACAATACAAAGCGCCTTGAGGCGACTGTTTGTTGTGATTTTGTGCTATATAAATAAAAATGAATTGAATTAAATAGAAGGTCCAGGTAACAGAGACACTCTAGATATGCTGAATTCACTCAGATAACTCTTTGAGCACCTGGGGCCTATTCCAGGAAACATGTTCAACAAACTCTTTAAAACAAACTCCTCAGTCCATCAACTCTGAGATCTGCAGCTCTGAGTATGATCACCCTGAGTTAGCACGTGTGTGAGTAAGGAAAGAAAGCCATCATCAATGGAGCTCTGATACCAGGATTCACCATGGCAACGGGTAAATAAAGGGCGGAGCCTCCATTTTAATCCGATGGATGGAAGATCACACGTGTCAGCGTGGATCATGACGAGTCCCTTTAATCAGCCTGACCCCCTCTGACATCATCACAGACAGAATAAAAGTGTGTTATCAAACATATCATTTCTTTATAATGTCTGCTGTCATCATTCACACAACTTCATCTCCATCAGATGAAGCTGAATCCTAATTTCACATCTGATTGATCAAATCTAATTATTGAGCTGCAGCCTGACGGACAAACTGCAGGAGACAGAAAGTGAAGATAAAAGAGGAGAAACAGCTCAGACTGAGTTTACTGAGCGACCTGTGTTAGAGCCTGAGACAGCAGCAGAGCCCGGGGGCTGACCTCAGGTCAGTTTATTAAAGAAAAACTGTTTCTGCTGCAGTTTATGACCTTTTAACTGTTTTAATGATCATATAGTAAAAATGGAGTCTATTGATGAAATAGCACCCTCACTATATTCTTTTTTTTAATGGAGAATTTCATTATTTCTGCCACTACTGGATAAATCTGAGTAATAAGATTTACGGAAAAACTGCTTTAATGTTTCATGTAATGTTTGCAGGAATAACAATAATGCATAAACAAAGGGGAAAATGGGGAACAAGATAATAGGTTGTGGTAGTGTTAAAGGTTATTTTAAGGTGGAGTGTTGGGCTGGACCACAATTCACACTCTAGTTTAACCGTTTCTAATCTGATCTGAGATCAGCTTCTCTGATAGAGGACGGCTCTCTGACAGCCACAGCAGAGATGTTTCACTGAGTCACTGTTTAAGGTCAGAGGTCAGTCACAGTTTCACGTTCTCAGAAATGTCTCAGCTTTATAGTTTGTAAATATTTCAGTGCAGTTTGGGAGGATGAGACATTTTAATTAAAGGATGCAGATCAGGTCGGGAAAATGAACCTATGAACATATCCAGACTGGATGAACTGAGAAATAACTGGAGCCTGAACTGGATCTGGACCTGATCTGGTCTGAATCCCTGATCCTGATCCGTTTGGATGCTCCTGCTGTGCTGGACTCAGACACAGTTCTCTGATCTGTTATAGAGCCGATGATCACAGATTTAGGTGATTTTCAGTGGAAATATGTGGAGATTCATCCTCTGAATTTCAGACAGCAGAACTTTAAAATGTTGATTTCAGTCACTTCAAATCATTTAGTTCAGTTTGAAGTCTTCATCATTTCAGCCTCATCTTCACTAAACATTCCCATCATCTCCAGGATCAGACATTTTTCCATCAGTGAGCTTTTCCAACACGACCAATGATGGATCATTGATCCCTGATCAGTGTGTTCTGTGTCAGCAGCTTCATCCAGATCAGTGTGATGTAACAGTGATGCTGCAGTAACTACAGTAAATGTTTCAGAGGAGCTGACTGACAGTCTGACAGCTGCAGCTGCCTCATTATAAATCCGTGACATCATCGCTGTCTCCGCCCTCACAGCCTGTTGACGAGTGAACGACTGTAAAAGCTTCATGTTACCACAAAAATAAGGAACTAACGTCTAACTGGGATTTCAGAGCTCGTAGGAACATAAACGTCTGCAGATGAATTCACTCCTCTGACGCTCTGACAGCCACTTTATGAAGGAGGACATGAATGGGAGGGTCAGACAGGTGGTTCAGGTGCAGCAGGAGGGGTGGAGTCAGAGACACACTCAGAGTTTGTTGGATAAAACCTGCCAGGTTAGGGTCACATGAGTCTGTTACCATGGTAACTGAGTCAGAGTTGGAGTCAGCTCTCTTCAACTGGAACAGTTTCCTCATTTTAGGGTTAACAAACCCAGATTTCTTTTTAGCTAAACCTGCTTCCTGGAATAGGGCCCAGGAAACAACTGAACATGGAAACAAAAATGCAGACTTGACACAGAGAACACTGGAAAACAAGGAATTAAATACAAAAACTATAAACAAGAATAGACCTCAGATAACTAACTTAGAAGTTCTGGGAAAAGAAAGAAAGAAGCAAACCAGTAACACTGTAAAAAGGTACAAAACTCAAACTGCAACAACACAATAAACAAAGAATCAAACAGAGACATTAAATAGGACAATATGAAAGTCCCAAAACAGAAAATGCTGGATCACACCCGAGGATCACGATGAAGATGCATATGGAAGAACAGTATAAAACACAATTTAAGGTAGAGCAGGTCATCTACTAACTGTAGTTGGTGGTTTGATCCCTGGCTGCTCCAGTCTGCATGACAAAGTATACTTGGGTAAGATAATAAACCCCAAGTTGCTCTGCGATGCAACTGGTGGAGTATGAGTGTGCGTGTGTGTGTGTGTGAATGGGTAAGTGCAAATGTGTTGAATAAAGCACATTGAGTGCTCAGCTAGAGTAGAAAAGTGCTATATAAGAACTAGAAAGCATTCAGCAACCGCTGGTCATGTGGGAAAAATATATATTCCCCAGGTGGTAGTTGATGGAGGTTGCTGATTAACACTGGGGTGCTCAGTGTGTTGCATCAACAACCTCCTTGTGACTGCTTTGGTCTGTAGCAGATTGCCAGGGTTGCTATAAAAGATGCAAACAGCTGCCCTTTTACTCTCTGAGCTGTAGTGAAACTTGAAAAAGTGAGACACAAACCAGAAACAAAGACCTTTTGCCTTCAAAGTAGAAGTTGTGCCTTACTGCTGCAACTAACACATTTCAAAAGTTTAAAAAAACTAACAAAACATCAAACTTGTCTAACCAAATCCTACAAAAGGCAGTTGTGTTTTCATGGTGCTCTTGTCCCATCTCTCTCTGTGTCTGGTTTGCTTATGATGTAGTCATTCCCTACATGGCTACCTAAACAGGAGATGTCAGTGATGGGTGCCAAGCCAGCGTCAACATTTACAGGAACTAGCAACGACTCCATTACTGTTTATTTTTTCTTTCTTTCTGTGGTATGCTCTTAAAATGTTATTCTTAGCAGCATTGGCCAACAGAAGTGGCATCTTTTCAATCAGTCACTTCACATGAAACCAGCTTGCAAGCAAATGCAAATTACAACTAACGTAACATATTTGGACTGTGTGAGGAAGCCAGTAATACCTGCAGGAAACCCAGGAACACCATGCAAACACAGAAAGAACCCAGCTTTTTGAAACCGTCCAGGAAACTTCTTGATGTGAAGTGATAAAACTCTGTGCTAAAATAATGCACTATCATACTGCTAATTTCTGTCCTCTTGCCCTGGCCAAAACCAACCAGCCAAGCCTAAAGCAGGCAAGCAGTTCCTCTTGGAAGACTGCCTTAGCAACTGAACAACTGATTGTAAAGAAAAATGTTTATTTACAAAGAATGAGGGATATGGTGACACTGAACTGGGCCGGGGCAAAAGGAAGGAGAGGGAGAATTAGTATGGGCAAAATTGGTCCAGCAAAGCATAAACTAGAAAGAGTGAATGGAAGCCTTAATTAAAGTCTGAGGAGCTAATGACTAGAGGACAGGGAGAGGGAGGTTAGTGCCTGAGAGCTGCTGGGAACGCATGGTGATGCTGATGGATGGGGAATCTTGGCTTTGAGTTAAGGATTACTTCCAGGTAAGTATCAGAAACAAGGAACAACAAGGAAAGCCAATTTACCACTCAGTAAGATAGGACAATCTGGTGGAGAACTACAGCCACAGCCAAGCCTAAATACACAGCCCTAAGATGAGTAGATGGCCCCCAGGTGTGCAAGTACAAAGAAGGCACAGCTCTGCCCAAGAGATGGAGAGGAAGCTCAGCCTGCCCACATGAAAGGGACAGAGAACCAAACACAACCGCCACAGCCAGCCTGCAGCCTGACAGAAACTTCTGAGATTTCCGGCTCTGGACATTAACTATAGACTTTGGCCATTGTCAAGGACCAATCTAGAAAGTTGTCTTCCTGCCTGGGTCTTGGACCCAGGACCTGAGTTTTTGTGGAGTTGTGGAAGCAATGTGGTTCCCAATGGTGGCCAACCCCAGTCTGCCAACACAGTATACCCTGTTCAGCCTCAGATCATTCCTGCCGCTCAGCCCAGTGTTATGTGAGGAAAATTCTTTTACTCCCTGGAGCTATTCCTCTGCCTATACTGGCCACCTCAAAGACTGAATGCTTTGTTTCAAAGTCAGCTAATGATAGGACTGTTTCCTCTGTCTCTGATTGGCCTCAGCATCTGGTGTTTCTAAGCTGGCTAATCTTAAAATCCCTTGTGGTTCTGTGCTGGCAAATTTAAGATACGTGTTTCCTGTTGATGCTCCTTTAAGGACTTTTTACTGTGAGCCAGTCACCCTAAAGTCTACTTGTGTGCCTTGGCCAGCAGATTTAAAGACTGTTTCATGCTCATGCTGAGCCACTCCCTCCCGAGACTGTTAATGTTTCCCAGCCAGGTCTTTCTGAAACTGTATGTATTGCTGTGCCTACTCTTCCAAATACTCTTGGTTAAGTAGCTCCATCTGCGGCTTCCCCTGAGACTGAAATGTGTTTCTTGGTCAGAAACTCTTTGTCGTGTTCCTCCTGGGGCCACCCCAGAGACTGTTTTTGTTTTAGAGCCTGCACCCCCAGAGGCTGTTTCTCGTGCACGTGCCAGTTCCTCCAAAGACAACTAATCTACTCGGGGCCTAACTGGAGACTGTCATCAGCTGCCACAGCTCCAGTTGTCAGAGGATGGAGGCTGTGAGCCCTGCCCGTTATGATAATTCTGTTGGTCCTGATAAACCAGAGCAACCTGCATCAGAGCTGCAGTGTCCCAAGAGTCCTGAGCACTCAGGTGCAGCCTTTCTCTCCACCTGAGTGTCCATAGCCGAAGCCAGTGGGTCTGAGTTAGAGACACCCTGTCACGCCCATCTGCGTAGGTCTCCTGAGGGTTCTGGCATTGGTCACTTCTCGCCCTGTGGTCTGTCTTTCCTGTACCATCCTATGAGCTTTATAACTCTTGTGCTCCCTTAGGTTCCTCATGCTCTGGTTTCCCCTTTTGTACCCCATGCTGTTCACTCAGTCTCCATGTTTATCTTTTGTCTCTGTCAAGTTCAGATGTTGAATCTGTGTCAGTGTATTGTCACATGCTGTCTTATTTTGATAGTCTCTGGTCTCTTCTTATTTTGTATCTAGTTCTACTTCCTTTATCTAACTTTCTGTGATTAATCCCCAGCTGTGTGCCTACCTGGTTTCTCTCCCCTCATTACATCATGTGCATATTGTCTGAGTTTTTCTCTGTTCATGTCCTCCCACACACTGTGTGCTCTGTATGTTCCAAGTTTCTTGTTTCCTAGTTAATGTATCTCTGGCTACAGTCCAGCCCAGTCTGCATTTTGTATATTTTCCCTGTGCGTACCAGCAATAAAGCTGTATTTAAGTTTAGTCCATGTCTCTTGACAAAACATTTTAAGCTACCATGTGTTTGCATGTGCGTATATATGACATTCTCTAACATAGAATGTCCTATATACGCACACACGCAAACACTACCAAACCTCCATGGAGAAGGTAAAGGAAAAAAATCAATTCTAAAATGTTATGCTTTCGAACATGTGTACACATGTTATTTATATTACTATTTATAATACTTTTGGGTGCTATCCTAGATTACAAGAATCATTATGTTGCACCCACCCCTATGTGTCTCATGTTTGCTGCTGTGGTTGGCAAGACAGGACTCCAATGCAGGACTCACAAGAGGAGTTTGATATTTCTTAAAGCTTTATTCACGATATGTGGCTTGACATAAAACATAGCTTGACATAAACTTGAAGCATAAACATGAACTTGGCCTAAAGACATGAACATAACGCACACAGCAGGAGGATCAAACAATGAATAACTGTACAATCATCTTTTGAACATATTTTTTCTGTGTTGCTGTCATTTGATCTGAAAGATAGATATATTAGTACAGACAAATATTTTAGATGCCTTGATGAGACAAGATTATATATGAGGTCATCTATAGTGACTGTACAAGGATCAGTGATCTGGACGACATTAAAAGAATGCTACCTACAGTAAAATGGAGCATCCCAAAACCACAGGACTCTGTATATAACTTTTAGTCTACTGACCGAGAAAACATGTTTAAAGTAGATGAGGACAACTTTTTACAGGAGTACCTGGTTGCTTTTGGGAGTTTTTCATTTTGCAGTGAGGTGTGTAGCTAAAACTTCTCTTTCTATATCTAAAAATTTTACACTGTGCCTTTGTCTCATTCGCATTCCTCTGTAGACATGAAAATGAAACACAAATAATGGACTGCAAAACATGTCTCTATTCATAAACAATAGCTGCTATTTTTAGCTGTAAAGATTGACTCCAAATCAGACAGTTGCTAAGCTGAAGAGGAACTCCATTTATGGAAAACAGAACAATCTTCTGTTTAACATGGAGGACACAGAACAGTGAGCCACATGCCTGCTCACAGTTTATGAGTTTATTATTTGGGAATAACTGGCCACATCTGAGAAAGAAAAAATCAAAACATTTCCCATTTGAGGACCTCTAGATTCACAAATAACAACCAAGATGTTTAAACACTTAACTTGGGTCCAACTGAATGCAGTGGAATGGGTTGTCATTTATATAGCAATTTTCTAATCTTACTGATGACTCCAAAGCATTTTACAAGGAAACACTTGCATCATAGTACACAAGGTGTGCACCATACAAAAAATCATGTGTACACTACAGGCTAAAAAAACATTTAACCCAAGATGCATATTTTTGAACAGTGAAAGCAAGCCAGAGTACCTAGAGGTCACCCAGGTACTTTGCATGTTCTCCTTGTGAGAGTGTGGCTCAGAGAGCAGTAGACGTTCAAAGGTCAAAATTAATTGATTTATTTGACATTTGGGAACACTCTACATTCCCACCTGTATGGATATTAATATATTTAAAAAATCATCATAATTAAAAATCTCAGAAAGGACTTTAGGAATCCGTCCCCAAACCCACAGAACTGTCAGTCCCATTTTGACATCACCCATGGGAGTCTAGCTTGGAAGATGAAGATCAAGCACAACATTAAAATAATATTGTAATGTTGATATAAAACATATTTAACATAACTCCTTTGACTATGTATTGTGGACTTTGTTTGGCAAAAAAGTAAATTTTCCCATCTAAATGCATATTTTAATCGACCCCATTCAAAATCATTTCTGAGGTTATACTGCCTCCTAACGATGCTCCAAAATTCCCTATTACAAATTTCTAACCTCCACTCTAATAGATTCATTTCATTCATTCAGGGATGTCAGCCAAGACAGCCCTACAACATCCAGAGCATTGAGGAACTCAGGTTGAATCTCATCCACCCCAGGGGCCCTGTCACCAAAGAGCTGTTTAACCACTTCAGGGGCCTCACCCCCAGTGATAGGCGAGTCATCCTACTCACCCCCAGACTCTGCTTCCATTACAGAAGTTGTGTCAGTGGGATTGAGGAGGTCTTTGAGGTATTCCTTCCACTGCCTGACTACTGCCCCAGTTGAAGTCAGCAACGCCCCACCAGCACTATAGACCGTGTGAGTTGAGCACCGCTTTCCCCTCCTGAGTCACCTGACATCACTTTGAGGCTGTCCAAAAGTCTTTTTCTATGGCCTCACCAAATTTCAGGCATTCCCAGCACACCCTCACAATACGTTTAGGTGCCCACCACCTAATCCAACTCATCATCAGGTGGTGATCAGTTGACAGCTCAGTTCCTCTCTTTATCCGAGTGTCCAGAACATACAGCCGTAAAACTGACGATACAATTACAAAATCGATCATTGCCCTGTGACCTAGAGTGTCCTGGTGCCATGTACACTTATGCTCATTGCCTCTGGCTCTCTGGGCTCCTGCCTATTGACCATGGCCCGGGCCCCCTGGGTCTTTCCCTGCCTGCCTGTGGATCCCGATGGGGGAGGTTGCGGCTTCTTGCTCTCATTATTGAGTACGTTCCGTGACACACACTAAAACATAACAAAGCAACTTGTATGCGCTTGTATGTGCCTGCGTGTATATTTGTGTGTAGGTATATAAAAGTATATATGTATACCTAGGATTGTCCCCTTATTTGTTTTGTCCCGTCCCCCCCCTTCCTGCCTGTCAGAGCTGGCAGTCTTTTTTTTTTCTGGTCAAAAAACAAATTGAGAAAATAAAAGAAATGACAAATATTAACAAGAGTAGCATATAGAGAACTATAGTGCTCTTCTTGTAAAAGCAAATATGTTTGGTACAATAAAGCATTCAGATCATGATTCAGTTTGCCAAAACTGCCAGACATGGCAGGCCAAAAGAAAAAGATGTGTCCCCCATTGGCCTTTATAAAAACAGGCCTGGGTAAGCCATTCTCTAATAAATAATAACCCAGTAATGAAGAAATCTAGCAATTATTTTTATTTATAAAGCAATATGCACATACACACACACAGACACACACACACATATATTTACACCTTTTATCTTTAGGTCCCAAAATGTTACAGCTTCTAAAACTATAATAAACATTAATTGTTAATTATTTTCTCCTTCACTGCATCACCTTTTTATATACATTTTGGGTTATTCAAAAGAAGCCAGAATTTTTTATAAAGTTAAAAAAAACAATAAGTAATATTTTCGTGGTAAGAAGATCATTTGTAACCTTCATTAATGCTGTTTCTGTACTGTGATGAATTCTGAAACCTGACTGAAACTCTTCAAATAAACCGTTCCTCTGCAGATGATCAGTTAGCTGTTTTACAACTACTCTTTCAAGGATTTTGGAGAGAAAAGGAAGGTTGGAGATTGGCCTATAATTAGCTAAGACAGCTGGGTCAGTGATGGCTTTTTAAGTAGCGGTTTAATTACTGCCACCTTGAAGGCCTGTGATACATAGCTACCTAATAAAGACAGATTGATCATATTTAAGATTGAGGCATCAATAATTGGAAAGACTTCTTTGAACAGTCTAGTAGGAATGGGATCTAATAAACATGTTGATGGTTTGGAGTAAGTAACTATTGAAGTTAACTCCAAAAGATCAACTGGAGCCAAAGAGTCTAAACAAATACCAGCAATGCTGAAAGCAGCCGAACATGAAGATAAACCTTGGAGATGGTTTTGAATGATTTTTCCTCTAATGTCTAAAATTTTATTTGTAAAGAAATCCATGAAGTCATTACTAGTTAAAGTGAAAGGAATACTGGGCTCTACAGAGCTCTGACTCTTTGTCAGCCTGGCTACAGTGCTGAAAACAAACCTGGGGTTGTTCTTATTTTCTTCAATTAATGATGAATAGTAAGATCTCCTAGCTTTATGGAGAGCTCTTTTATAGAGCAACAAACTCTTATTCCAGGCTAAATGAGTATCTTCTACTTTAGTGAGACGCCATTCCCTCTCCAGCTTACGGGTTATCTGCTTTAAGCTGCGCGTTTGTGAATTATACCACGGAGTCAGGCACTTCTGATTTGAGGCTTTCCTTTTCAGAGGAGCCACAGTATCCAAAGTCGTACGCAGTGAGGATGTAAAATTATTGATGAGATAATCTATCTCACTGGGAGCAGAGTTTAGGTAGCTGCTCTGCACTGTGTTGGCACATGGCACTGAAGAGCATAATAATGAAGGAATTAGATCCTTAAACTTAGTTACAGCACTTTCAGAAAGACTCCTACTGTAATAAAACTTATTCCCCACTGCTGTGTAATCCATTAAAGTAAATGTAAATGTTACTAAGAAATGATCAGACAGGAGGGGGCTTTCAGGGAATACTGTTAGGTCTTCAGTTTCTATGCCATATGTCAGGACAAGATCCAGAATATGATTAAAGTGGTGGGTGGGCTCCTTTACATTTTGACAGAAGCCAATTGAATCCAATAATAGATTAAATGCAGTGTTGAGGCTGTCATTTTCAGCATCTACATGGGGTGGCTCAGGAGCTAGAGCAGGTCACCCACTGATTGGAAGGTTGGCGGTTCGATTCCTGGCTACCCCAGGCAGCATGATTATGTATCCTTGGGCAAGATAGTTCTGCAACGTCCGTGCCAGGCAGAGGAGCGTAACCTTTGTTGGATTTGAATCAGTATGTTTTACAGCCAATAAAAGGAAGGATATTAATAAATAAACTGGACAATATTCTGGAAATTGACTGATATTTAAGGCTTCCGATTCAACAAAAAAATCCCAGCATGAGAGGTAAATAGAAACCTTCATTTATTTGGATACACAAACTGAAAATTTAATGCAAATTTTAGTGCTCCACCCCACTTCAGTGCCGAGGGGCTCCGTCAAAATGTTTTTTATTCTTTAATCCCTGATTAGTGACTAAAAATAGACCTGCAGTAGAAAAACGGAATTTGGAGGATGCTTGTGAATAAAAAGCATTACAGCATTAAGCTCATGCGGCCCCCAGTTTTTCAAGAAAAACAACAGCAGCTATTATATGTGCAGTCCGTCTGCACAC
This sequence comes from Pterophyllum scalare, assembly GCA_024447675.2. Taxonomy (NCBI): domain Eukaryota; kingdom Metazoa; phylum Chordata; class Actinopteri; order Cichliformes; family Cichlidae; genus Pterophyllum; species Pterophyllum scalare. The sequence continues at coordinate 26,477 of JAMQGT020012367.1, read as the reverse complement.
ACACAGCAAGCACAAAGAGATCGTGAGCTCAGGTGCAGGGAAAGGAGCTCTTGTTCCTGTAACCACCTTCAAACCTTTACTGGGAAACAGGTGGAGGTCCTTCATCAACCCCCTGATCAGCAACATGAAGAACAGAGAACTTTGTAGCTGCTCCATCTACCCTGTTTGTTTCACACAGAGAACCATCTGCAGTACGGAAGTTAAAATATGCTGATGAATTGGAGTAATCGATAGAATACTTGATTACTAAAATAATTTATGGTTGCAGCTCTACTTGTATTCAGGAAGCCATAGTCAAACAGTTTTCAGCACCAGTGGAGCTGTGAAAGGCCTTCAAGAAAAAAAAAACTACAGTTCCCAGCAAGATGATGTATGTCACTTCCTGTTTGTTGCATTAAAAATGTGATAGTTTATGCTCACAACATGGTGGCTGATATTCTAAAAATATAGAATGCTTTTAGCAGCTGATCATTAAAACATCTGGATTATGTTTTTGTTGTGTATGCTTTTTATGTGATTTCTGCAAACCAATTTCTGGAAGGAAACTGCACTCTAGGACACATTAAATGCATGATATATAAGTGTAACTCTTCCGGATTATATGCAAAAATGATCACTCTATCGAAGTCCTGATTTAGAGTTCTGCATTGGTCCTACAAAATTAACTGAAAATGCTCCCTGAACCCAACCTGACATGCACCTCAAAACATGTAACTATACATCCACAAAGACTGTGATTACTGCCTAGGTTTTAGAGGTGCTTTCCAGTTACATCATAGGCCCTGTCACTCAATAAGCGGGAGTGGCATTTAGCGGTTACAATTAGCTTGCTAATTAGCATCATTAGCACTAGGCTGAAAAAAATTTCTTCCTAGAACCCTGTAGTTACCATGGCCACCAACGATGGCAGATAAGTAAGTTGTTTTTCCACCATTAGTACATTGAGCGAGCGGTGGGCAGATAGATCCAAATATCGATACCAACGTTGGTATTGGTATTGATCAATACCAGTGTAGTGAGAGCGATACTTTAGCTTTAGTTTCTCTCCCGTATGCAGTGCTGTGGTTTCATCAAAGATGTGAGCTGACTGTTAAAATGCCGCTCCTGTCACAGCAAAGAGCAGGCACACTTTGCTCCTCCTCTCCCCAGAGGGTTTTGACATTACACCATCATGTGACACATAACAATCTGTATCATAATAATCTGTATAAGAGAGAAACTTGTGGCTTTAGTTCGTACTGTCAATGATTGTTTGACAGTTTTTCAGTTTTACGCATTTAGCTATGTGGTTTTGAAATAGCACCCATTTCCCCAGAGATTGTTGTTGGTTTCAAAACAACATAACTTTATGTATTGTTTATAAAAGGCAGAGAACAGTTAAGACTATTGTGATGAACTATTAATAATTGTTTTACATTCTGTGATAAATGATGGAAGTCACCCAGGAGTATTATATAAAGATGGTTACATTTATTTGAGCTGTGAGTGTTTAATATCTAGGTGATTTTATGGAAATGTGGATCTTTAAGATCAATTTGAGAAGTGATTGTGATCATGTTTCACACTTTATTGTGTCATGTAGCATGGGGCACTGGTCTTGGTCTTGTCTCGGTCTCGCCCTCCCTCGGTCTTGGTCTCAACTCGGTCTTGGAACCTAAAAGTCTTGGTCTTGTCTCAGTCTCGGACCCTAAAAGTCTATGGTTTTGTCTCGGTCTCGGGTTAGGTGGTCTTGACTACAACACTACAGGCATGTCTCCAGACCTAAACCCAATAGAACATCTTTGGGGCATCCTCAAGCGGAAGGTGGAGGAGCGCAAAGTCTTGAATATCCGCAAGCTCCGTGATGTCATCGTGGAGGAGGTGGAAAAGCACTCCAATGGCAACCTGTGAAGCTCTGGTCAACTCCATGCCCAGGAGAGTGAAGGCAGTTCTGGAAGATGACTGAGGGTGGCCACACAAAATATTGAGCACTTCAGAGACTCACACCAAGGGGTGTACTCAGCTTTTATTGCCGCTGGTTTAGACATTAATGGCTGTATATTGAGATATTTTGAGGGAAGAATAAATTTACACTGTTATATAAGCTGGACACAGACTACTTTTCATTGTGTCAAAGTGTCATTTTCTCAGTATTGTCCCATGAAAAGATATACTTAAATATCTGCAGAAATGTGAGGGGTGTACTCACTTTTGCAATACACTGTAATAACAAATAGAACAGATTTTTGAATTTCCCAATTAGGGTGGACAAGACTAAGAGTCCAGGCTTTCAAAAGGATTCAAACCCTGTCTGGGTCTTTGATTGATTACTAAGTTGGAGATTGAAGATTGCTGCTGCTACTCCTCCTCCTCAACCTGTGCTTCGAGCATTCTGAAAGTTAATGTGACTTGGAGGTGTTGATTCATTTAAACTAACATATTCATCCTGTTGTAATCAGGTTTCTGATCAATATGTTGATTTATTCTGCCGTACAGCAGCCCCAGTCACCTGAGTATCCAGAACAGAGTCAGCACTGCCATGTCACCATGCCAAGTCCTTATTAATGCTGTGAACATTGTCAACATGGCAATAAAGTATTGAAACTTGAAACAATAAAGTTGGCAATTTTACATTCACACCTATGGGCAATTTAGAATGACCAATTATCCTAACCCCAGTAACTGTATGTCTTTGGACTGTGGGAGGAAACCCAGTGCAGACACGGGAAGAGCACTGCAAACTCCACACAGTGAGAGTTTGCACGTTAGAACCCAGGCCAACCCAGCTGTGAGGCAGCAGTGCTAACCACCAGTAACAAAAATTTTTTTTCCAATGTTGAACTGTGTCTGTTTAAATCTGGTAAATAAAAAAAAAAGATAAAACTCAGCCCTGCTGAACACTGGTACATCAACATTTACAAATAACAGTTGTCCATGGAACAATAAAAAACTGTGCAAGTAGAGAACCAGAGGGTGAACAAAAAATAAACAAAAAGACCAAATATCTACTCTTTCCTCCACCCCACCCCCCCACCCACCCCCATCTTGGGAATTGTGAATTGTTAAGATCTTTCTTACCTAAGTTCAGAAGTACCTCTTGAGAAAAATCAAATGTCTTTTTCATGTACCTTGAGTAGTTGAGATGCAGTGCATAGGTAAGTCTGAATACAATATACAGTACATGGCCAGGGGCAGGTTCTCAGCATTCATTTCCCTCCAAGATGATTCCCACCGAGGATGCATTATGGTCAAGGGACTGCATGTGTGGAGACATGTTTTCTTGTTCATGGCAGAGGATCCCCACTGGCACATCACTGTACAGACGTTCCTCATCATCAGTGTCCTAAATAAAGAACACAGGATTAACAAAGTTAGCTAGTTAACTATCTTGCTAACTTTTGAAAAATTAGGCTAGTTACTTCACCTATCAGTCAATATGAAACCAGCGTAGGTTTTAACTCACTGTTTTGTCACTGAATTCTGATCATTCAAATGTGTGTGGGACAACTGCAGCTGAATTCTTTGTCTTCAGTGTTCTCCCGTCTCTCCTCTGTCACACAAAGTTCAGTGCTCATCAATCCAGTCTGAAAACCGATAAACTAGATTTTTAGTGGGTGGAAAACCTGATGATATTAAGTTCTTTGAATTCAAACACATAAATACAATAAGATAGACCATTAAAAAAATACAGTCTACTCAGAATTAATAATTAATGTTGCGAAATGACAGATGTTTAAGTAATATAAACTCAGTTTATTTCAGTAGGGGCTGTTGATTGGACTTAAAAACACATTATTAATAAAAAAGGACACGAGACAGCTTACCCAGAATTAACAAGTAATGTTGACATATTAGGCCATTTTAAGTATTATGAACTCAATATTTTTAAGTTGTGTACCTGGCTTTATTTATTCATACAAATTAAATAGTCTGACTACAAGCACGCATTAAGCACGCCTGGCTGTCCCATGATTTTTTGCTTCTAAATTCAGACAAAATTGAGGTTCTTATATTTTTGCCTTAGAATCTTAGAAACATGGTGTCTAAGAGTACTGACAGGGACTAGAAGAGAGAGCATATTTCTCCCATATTGGCTTCTCTTCATTGGCTCCCTGTTAAATCTAGAATAGAATTTAAAATCCTTCTCCTAACATACAAGGTCTTGAATAATCAGGCCCCATCTTATCTCAAAGACCTCATAGTACCATATCACCCCAATAGAGCACTTTGTTCTCAGACTGCTGGCTTACTTGTGGTTCCTAGGATACTTAAAAGTAGAATGGGAGGCAGAGCCTTCAGCTTTCAGGCCCCTCTTCTGTGGAACCAACTCCCAGCTTGGATTCAGGAGACAGACACCCTCTTTACTTTTAAGATTAGGCTTAAAACTTTCCTTTTTGATCAAGTTTATAGTTAGGGCTGGATCGGATGTGCTTCTTCTTCAGTCACCTCTTTTTACTGTCTTTATACTTCACTCTGCATTTAATCATTAGTTATAATTAATCTCTGGTTCTCTTCCACAGCATGTCTTTTGTTCTGTCTCTCTCCCCCCAGCCCCTCACAGCAGACGAATGCCCCTCCCTGAGTCTGGTTTTGCTGGAGGTCTCTTCCTGTTAAAAGGAGTTTTTCCTTCCCACTGTCACCAACTGTTTGGTCATCTAATTGTTGGATTTTCTCTGTATTATTTTAGAGCCTTTACAATTTAAAGCATATTGAGGTGACTGATGTTGTAATTTGGTGTTATATTAATAGAATTTAACTGAATTGGATTCACATCCATTCAATCTAACTTTACCCGCAGGGTGATCATTTAATCTCAAACTGCTGCCTTCATAGTAATTCATTTATATTTTAAAGAAATATCTCTCTATATATGTATTCTATAATTACTACAGGAAAGATTAACAACACAGAAAACATTTAAAATAAAAAATTATTTTTGCAAAAAATTTAGCAATGCTTGCCCTGGGGTTCATGCAGTCCCAATGGTTATCTAAAATGTCTTCAGCTATACCATAAAGAATTGTCATCTGTTTCGCTGTTTGTCTCTGATATTTATAGACTTTATTTCTATTTTTTCATTCAATATTCAGTGATGAATAGTACAAAAATTCATCGTGGATACAAATTTTCTGCTAATGTATGTGGTTATGTGCATTGAAAAAACAGAAATTGAGAATTACATTTGCAGGGGGATGATAAAATTAACATAATATATTTATGTTTAATGTGAAGCTCATGATGCTGACTGATTTATGATTTCTTACGTATATAATTTAAAATAAAAAATGTCTCAATTTAAAATGTGTAATAATGCACATTAACTTCTAGTTGCAATCTGTTTATCTTTGTTACGTAAATTTAAGATGTAACGTAAGGTGTCATAATGAGATCTAAGTAATGAGTACTGAGGAGTTACCGGTAGAATGGGAGGTTACCCACCTCCCATGGACTGCAGGAGAGTGGAGGTTTCCCAAGTGACTGCTATGTAGTTTTCAAGGACCAAGTATCAAATGGGAAGCCAAAACTGATTAAGTGAGTCAAAGGTTTAAGACCTTTCATGGCAAGCGGCCAATGAGGTATTTTATTGTTTGGTTATGTTTTGTACTTTTATTTCATTAGGGATACAGTTCTCATGGTGTGACTAAGCTAGCAGTGAAAGGCTCAAGCAAAAAATGCCTGTTTCAAAGAACCAATCTGTTTCGTGGAGAGAGGTACATATGCAAAAATCACAATTGGGGTTTATAATTTTTTATAAAATATATAGATGTTAATAAGTGCTGTACGTGTGAAAATGTTCATGCAAAGTTTTGTTCCGATTGGTCCACCCATTAATGAGGAGATACGATACATACAGACATAAATACATACATACAGTGGTATGCAAAAGTTTGGGCACCCCTGATAATTTTCATGATTTTCCTTGATGCTACGATCATTTTAGTAAGATTATTATTATTATACCATATTCCTTGATTTGCTGTACCTGCATTTCAGTAAGTGTACAAACTAGTATTTTGTAAGTACTCTTGGACACAACAAAATGTCTCTAATAAATTCAGACAAACTACATATTACTCAGGATTTATACAGGACCTTCCCAACAACACTTTTGCAAAATATATCAAGTTATAAGTTACAGGATGTAGTGTTTAGATGACTATCTATAATAATGATTTTTTTCCCCAAGCAAATTACTGTAAATTTGTAAAGTTATGACAAAAGGGTGTTACATAAATGATAGCTTCTTCTCTCCTTAAATCTCAGCTGAGCCTCTGGTAAGGGAGGTTAAGAAAACCCGCATCAAAAGAGAAGACTTTCACATCTTGAAGGTGATCGGCCGGGGCACGTTCAGTGAGGTGAGCAGGAATTGTCCTTATAGAGAGCATTCTCATACAAAATTCTAAGTTGAAGAATCGGACTGAACTATTGAGCTCCCTTTTTATGTGCAATGGCATGGGGGTTTTGCTGATAGGCTCTGGAGCTACCTGCACTGACACTTTCACTTCATGTAGACTCTTCGTAATCATTTCTGCTACAGGACTGTTATTTTTCATTGGTTTGATTGTTTATTATGTACATTTAGATTAATCATGGTCTCATCTCAAATAATCAAGATTTGTTTTCAATCCATTCTAGATACACATTTAAAGGTTTTTAGGTTCCTTGTTTTTTTTGTTTTTTTAACTGCCATATGCACAGCCATAGTGTAATGCCACCCACCGCATAGTACCTGCAAGAACACCTACCTGTTAAAGGTTATTTAAAATTTTTGTTCGTACTGTGTCAGAGACATGCTGTTAATCTCAGTGGTATTTCTAGGGTTGTCCCCAGCAGTTGATTGTGGTTATTTCAAATATGATGAACCATCAATACAGCAGGTTTGTCGATCAGATGTCAAGTTCAATGAAACTTACCGAAGAAGAAGAATAATCAATTAACTGAGATGCTGGGGCTTGAAGTGCTGGTGAGCCAGGAACCTTAAGCAGAGAGCCCAGAAGGCTGGAGAACAGGGGAGCAGGAAACAGGCAGACAGCTCACTGATGGGTCAGGATAACAGAAGCACTCCCTTGGGCTGTCCAAAGAGACACAAAGGAGGTGATGTTGAAAAAAACTAAAATAAACTAAAATAACAACCCCCAAAGCACTGTTTGGAGCTACACTATACTGCCAAAGGTATTCACTCACCCTCCCAAATCACTGAGTTCAGATGTTCCAGTTACTTCCATGTCCACAGGTGTATAAACCAGCACCTAGGCATGCAGACTGCTTCTACAAACATCAGTGAAAGAATGGGCCGTTCTCAGGAGCTCAGTGGACTCCAGCGCAGTACTGTGATAGGATGACACCTGTGCAACAAGTCCAGTCCTGAAATTTCCTTATTACTAAATGTTCCACAGTCAGCTGTTAGTGGGATTATAACATAGTGAAAGCGATTGGGAATGACAGCAAGACGTGTTCTCTGGAGGCATCAATCACACTTCTCCATCTGCCAATCTGATGGGTTTGGTGGTTGCCAGGAGAACAGTGTCATGATCCTGGGCCTTATGCATAGCATTCTGTTTTCCTTCTTATGATTTGGTGTTTCTTAGTTTACTCATTTAGTGTCTCAGTTGTTTTGTGTTCCTTATTTGTTAGTTATTCATAGTGTTCCCCTTGTGGTACCCCTGTGTTTGTTTTGTTTATTTTCATGTCTCAGTTCTTCTGTGTGTTGTGCTGTTGTTTACTTCCTGTGTAGTGTGTCAAGTCTGCATTTCTGTCTTTGTCTAGTTGTTTCCTGTTTTATTTAGTCAGTTCTTGTCCCTTGTGCTCTGTGTTTACTTTTACTTCCCCTTCTCGCTTGTGTAATTAGTTTCAGCTGTGCCCTCACCTGTCACCCGTTCCCCAATTACCCTCTTGTGTATTTATAGTCTCAGTCTTCCCTTTGTTGGACTGTTGATGTTTTACGGCTGTGTCTGCTCTCTGGCTCCCTGTTTCCCTGATGTTTCTAGTTTGTTCCCAGTTTAGGTTTATTTTGTCTGTTTGCCTCATATTTTGGTTCCTGTTGCCACTGCACTCCTATCTAAATAAATATTCACTTCTCATCACACTTACCTACGTCTCGTGCATCCTGCAATTGGGTCCTCACCTCCATACACAGCCATACAGCTCGGTCACGCACCGTGACAAGCAGTACCTGTCTGACTGCATGGTGCCAAGTGTAAAGTTTGGTGGGGGGGTTATGGTGTGGGGGTGTTTTTCAGGAGTTGGGCTCGGCCCCTTAGTTCCAGTCAAAGGAACTCTTAATGCTTCAGCATACTGTCAAGTGAGTTGAGATCTTGATTACCTGATAGCCTAAGCCTGGCACTGTATGAACAATCATAATTCAAATTTATAGAATTGTTAGAGAATGATTTATATCATGTAGAATCGAATAATGAGTGCAACTGTAACACAGAAATGATAGATGGCAAAGTACTAAGGAAGTTGCGAAATCACTGAGCTGAGGGTAAAATGAGGAACTAAAACTGTGGCCTAAGGGCAAGTCAGGGCAAAGTTAGAAACATGTTCAGACATGTCCCAGACTGGAAGGAACAAAATGACCCATATGTTAATAAGAAATGAAGTAATGGTGAAGTTTAACACCCCAAATAGACAACGGCAGTGGGGTGATAGTCTGTCAGGATGATGTAGGGAAACTAGGATGTGTCTTAGATTTTTGCTATAAAAGTTGAAGCGAAGAAGCATTATACGAGAATTTCAGGAAACTTTCCCTCGGACAAGACTGCTTCAGCAGAGGGGGCTTTCCCAAACCCCTAGCTGTGGACTAATTCGGCTATCAGCAGTCCCGAGAGTTCTCCCTGCTGATGACCTGGAGTGGGATGGAGCCTCGCTGTTGGATTTCCAATCTTGGGACTTTGTACGGAGTCGAAGTTGATTTCCAAGCTACAGCGTGAGGATTATAAAGGACAGTTGACAGAAGGATAGCAGCATCTTCCTTTTGGACTTCTCCTTTTCCACCACTGCACGGAGGCAGTTTCTAACGGATTGGATTAGGGTATGGTCGCTTTGGCCAAGCGACTCACTCGAAGCCTTTCTTTCCCAAAAAGGAATTATTGGATTAAAATTGGACTTTACCAGAATCCCCATTCATCAACCCAGCTCATAAGTAACTCATTTTGATTAAGTTTAATTTTCTGATTTTATTGAAATTGATTTTAATAATTTTAAGATTTTGATTAAAAGTTGATCTGAGCTACTGCAAAATGCTTAAGCTGAACCTGCAAAATAAAATTTGACCCTAAAAAGTCAGAAGGTCTCTGTTGACTATTATTTCACACAGTTTGGTACAAATAGTCTCTTGATGGTAAAACTATAGGCAAGTTAAGCTATAACATCTAGCTCTGTGGGTCACACTAGTCTGTAAATCCACTTAAAATAATTTATGTCCCTAGGGCTTTTTCTTTTCCTAGCCTTTAAATTTAACCTGGCCAGTACCAAGTGCACTGATCCATTAGGGGTAAGCCACCACAACTGACGAGACTGCACTTCGGGCCCAGCTGCGTGAAGCCTTCCTGACTGGCAGCCCCGACAGTTGCAGGGGAAGCTCGGGGCAAACGTCAGAACTAACGGTGGTAAGAAGCCAGGCGAGTTACCCCGCCACAGCTTAAGTAGTGTTGTCTTGAATTCAGCTGGGGTAAGACCCCGTTGACAAGCAACCGGGACCCTGATTAAACGGAGAGCTGTCACAATCGTGAGAACGTTGTGGGGGATCTAACAATACCAAGACATCCATCCATCCATTTTCTTCCACTTATCCAGGGCCGGGTCGCGGGGGCAGGAGTCTAAGCAGAGAAGCCCAGGCTTCCCTCTCCCCAGCCACCTCCTCCAGCTTATCCGGAGGGACCCCAAGGCATTCCCAAGCCAGCCGAGAGATATAATCTCCCTAGCATGTCCTGGGTCTACCACGGGGCCTCCTCCCAGTGGGGCATGCCTGGAACACCTCATCCAAGAGGCGGCCAGGAGGCATCCTAATCAGATGCTTGAGCCACCTCAACTGGCTCCTCTTGATGTGGAGGAGCAGCTGCTCTACTCTGAGCCCCTCCAGGATGTCCGCACTCCTCACCTTATCTCTAAGGGCTCTCCCATCCGGGAGGGGCTCAGAGTAGAGCCACCCTTCAAAGGAAACTCATTTCTGCTGCTTGTATTCGTGATCTTATTCTTTCGGTCACTACCCAAAGCTCGGGACCATAGGTGAGGGTAGGAACATAGCTCGACCGGTAAATCGAGAGCTTCACTTTTACACTAAGCTCCCTCTTCACCACAACAGACCGGTGTAGTGTCCGCATCACTGCAGAAGCAGCCCCAATCCGTCTGTCGATCTCCTGCTCCCTTCTCAAATCACTCATGAAAAAGACCCCGAGATACTTGAACTCCTCCACTTGGGGCAAGAACTCGTCCCTGAGCCGGAGAGGGCACTCTACCCTTTTCCAGCATAGGACCATGGCCTCAGATTTAGAGGTGCTGATTCTCATGCCAGCTTCTTCACACTTGGCTGTGAACCATTCCATTGCGAGCTGGAGGCCATCCCCTGATAAAGCCAACAGGAGCGCATCATCTGCAAAGAGCAGAGATGAGACTCTGAGGCCACCAAGGAAGAAGCCTTCTGTCAACTGGCTACGTCTAGAAATTCTGTCCATAAAAATTATGAACAGAATCAGTGACAAAGGGCAGCCCTGATGGAGTCCAACACCCACAGGAAACGAATCCAACTTATTACCGACTATACGGACCAAGCTCTCACTGCAGTTGTACAGAGACTGAATGCCAGCAATGGGCCAGACACCCCAAACTCCCACAGGACCTCCCACAGGATACCACGAGGGACATCGTCGAATGCGTTCTCAAAGTCCACAAAGCACATGTAGACTGGTTGGGCAAACTCCTATGCACACTCGATTATCCTTGAGAGGATAAAGAGCTGGTCAGGCGTTCCACGACCAGGATGAAAACCGCATTGTTCCTCCTGGATCCGAGGTTCAACTAAAAGGCAGACGCTCCTTTCCAGCACCCTGGCATAGGCCTTACCGGGGAGGCTGAGGAGTGTGATCCCCTGAAAGTTGGAGCACACCCTCCGATCTCCCTTCTTAAAGATGGGGACCACCACCCCACTCTGCCAATCCAGTGGCACCACCCCAGATCGCCACACAATGTTGCAGAGGCGTGTCAACCAAGACAGCCTTACAACATCCAGAGCCTTCAGGAACTCAGGGCAAATCTCATCCATCCCAGGAACCCTGCCATCAAGGAGTTGTTTAACCACCTCAGTGACCTCACCCCCAGTGATGGGCGAGTCATCCCCTCGTCCCCAGACTCTGCTTCCACTACAGAAGGTGTGTCAGTGGGATTCAAGAAGTGGGATTCTTCGAAGTATTTCTTCCACCGTCCGACTATAGCCTCAGTTGAAGTCAGCAGCACCCCACCCGCACTATAAACCGTGTGAGTGGAGCACTGCTTTCCCCTCCTGAGTTGCCTGACGGTTTGCCAGAATCACTTCAATGCCATCCGAAAGTGTTTTTCAATAGCCTCACTGAACTCCTCCCACACCCGAGTTTTTGCTTCAGCCACTGCCTGAGCTGCATTCTGCTTGGCCTGCCGATACCTGTCAGCTGCCTCCGAAGTCCCACAGGCTAACCAAGCCCAGTAAGACTCCTTCTTCAGCTTGATGGCTTCCTTCACCTCCGGTGACCACCATCTGGTTGGGGGGTTACCACCAAGACAGGCACCAACCACCTTGCAGCTACAGCTCTGAGCAGCAGTCTCAACAATAAAAGTGTGGAACATAGTCCATTCAGACTCAGTGTCCTCAGCCTCCCTCAGAATGCTGGCGAAATTCTCCCAGAGGTGGGAATTAAAGATCTCGTATTCTGGGACTTCTGCCAGGCATTCCCAACGCACCCTCACAACATGTTTAGGTGCGCCAGGCCTGTCTTCCCCCGCCACCTGCTCCAACTCACCACCAGGTGGTGATCAGTTGACAGCTCAGCTCCTCTCTTTACCCGAGTGTCCAGAACATATGGTCGCAGATCTGGTGATACGATTACAAAATCAATCATTGACCTGCAACCTAGGGTGACCTGGTGTCATGTACACTTATAGACATCCTTATGTTCGAACATGGTGTTCATTATGGAAAAATTGTGGTTTGCACAGAAGTCCAATAACAAGACACCATTCGGGTTCACATCGGGCAGGCCGTTCCTCCCGGTCAAGCTCCTCCAGTTCTCACTGTCATTGCCCACGTGAGCGTTGAAGTCTCCAAGCAAGACAATGGAGTCACCGGATGGAGCACTCTCGAGCACCCGCCCAGCGACTCCAAAAAGGGTGGGTACTCTGAACTCTCATTTGACGCAAAAGCATAAACAACAGTCAGAACCCATTTCCGGCCTGAAGGCACAGGAAAATAAGCTTCTCGTCCACTGGTGAAAACTCAGACATGCAGACAGCAAGCCAGGGGGATACGAGGATACCCACCCCAGCTCGCCACCTCTCACCAAGTGCAACTCCAGACTGGAACAGAGTCCAGCCCCTCTCCAGGAGACTGTTCCAGGCCCAGGCTATGTGAGGTAGCCTAATATAAATAGCTGGTATCTCAACCTCACGCACTAGCTCAGGCTCCTTCCCCACCAGAGAGGTGACTTTCCATGTCCCAAAAGCCAGTCTCTGTTGGTATTTCCATAAGGGGTCTTCTGAACTGCTTTTTGTGTGACCCTACCAGGAATTTGCAGTGGGGACCCCCCAGACAACATAGCTCCTGGGATCACTGGAACACACAAATCCATCCACCACAATAAGGGGTGATTCTCTTTTGATATGACCAATATCAAATCTTTACACTTTGGGGGATTATTAACAATTATCTGCATACATATTTGGTATGTGATTATTTAAAACTGAAATAGAAACAACAAATGAAAGATTAAGTGGTGTTTACATTTTTTGTAATGATATAAGGTAAACTCCAAGAAAATGCGTCAGTGGAGCTAAGTGGAACTATATTACCACAATTAAAAATACTCAACAAATTTAAGTGTACTCAAAACATCTGAGTTAGAACTTCACAATTCATTTTTAATCCTACTTAATTTATAAGAATTAATATTTTTCAAAAGATTAAGTTAAATGAACTTACTTCTTTTATTAAAATATACTTTTAAGTTTTACAGTGTAAGTCAACTTCATCAAGAAGAGCCTGGACAGAATATGCAGGATCTAACACTAAACTAAAAATCTCATCTGCATATAAAAAAAGCTTGTGTTCTCTCCCACCAGCCTCCACCCCTTTGATTCTTGCCTCCTTTCTTACTGGCACTACTAACGTTTCTACCACCAGTGTAAACAGCAACGACAGAGACAAAGGGTCCCATTGTTTTGTGCCTCTACATTAAGTAAAAAGGGGGAAATTTGTAACCACCGCTGCACTCAGTTTTGCATCAACCATCTTAACCCAATTAAGAAATTCTTTCACAAATCCAAATTTTTCTAAGACGTTGAATAAAAAGCCCCATTCCACCCAATCAAACACTTGCTCAGCATCGAGTAAGAAGGCAGCCAATGGTACATCTTTCTGATGACTTAACCTCATCAAGTGAAGAAGCCTCCAAAGATTATCAGAAGCAGATCTCCCTTTGACAAAACTGACCAGATCAGAATGAATAAGCAATTCATTTCTGATTCCTGGAATAATATAAGCGGCTTCCTGCTATTTCAGCTGCCTTGCCAATAGCTTGCTAGCCTTTTCCCCCATTCTCAAAGAAATTTGCTCTTGTTCTGAAGAGTGCATATTCTGCCTTTTTGTTGTATATCTCATTTAATTCAAATTTCAATTTACACAATTTACAGGGTGGCTCTGAAGGCCAGGCCTTCTGAATTAGAGACCCTGCTCTGCACCCTGGAAAATCCTATACCTAGCCAGGCCCCTGTAGTCGGTTTCAGACCATAGTAGTGTGGCAAGCACAACGGGGAGTTTAAAACTGGTCTGTCAGCTAAAGTTTACAGTACAACAATAACCGACAACGCCACCCAGGTAATTTCACCCCGGGAAATAAACTCCCAATAAATACCAATCTACTAAATTTGAAAGGACACATAGCGACAGAGATGTTGCCACTTTATAAAAGATATAATTTATTACTGAATATATAATAAAAACACAAAACTCACAATTGCAATAAAAAAAACAACACAACATACACTTGGAGCGGGGGCTTACCAGTGGTGCGCAGGAGTTTCACAAGACTAAGAAAAACATCGTCTACTCACCCGTAAACATCGACTCTCCTTACCTACACACACGCGCACACCACAAATGCCACGCCAGACTCTATTTGGTTAATCTCTGCAAATGAAGCATATCCCACCACCAAGGACTCCATAATCACATCCACCATAAGCTGCCAGCTCCTAAAAAGGGATAAGAAAACAAATTAAAAACAATAAAAGAGAGAACTCACAAAATAATAAAAGAACTCAAGTGCTTAATATATAAAAATAATTTTAAAAATGGATATAGGGAGGAGAGAAAAGTGTCAGCTCCACACTCCCTCTCACCAATCAGCTCTGCACGAACTGGTTCCCAAAAGTTAATCCTCCACAGCAGGGAAAGCAGGCTGGCTGGGTGACTGTGAGGAGGAAGCGTAGTTCAAAACCGTAGCCCCCAGTACACCACCAACCTGTTCACGTCTCTGTCTTTCTCCACTCTGCGACACACCCGCCAAGTAAAAACTCCGTTCATTAGCGACTCTGTTTTGAGAAACGTGAAGCTAGCGACACCAGCGACCATAGTCAAATGTCTTCCTGGGGCCAGAGCAGGCGACATTCATGGAAATTTGAAACTGCTGGCTAAGGCTAATCGTAGATTTGGTAAGAACTTTATTCACGTCGGCAGTAATGACACCCGGTTACGCCAATCGGAGGTCACTAAAATTAATATTGAATCGGTGTGTGACTTTGCAAAACCAATGTCGGCCTATGTAGTTTTCTCTGGGCCCCTCCCCAATCAGACCCAGAGCGACATGTTTAGCCGTATGTTCTCCTTGAATCGCTGGCTGTCCCACTTTGGATGGAGCAGCTCTCATTTCTAGGAATCTGGCCAAATTTATCAACCCTCCTAAAACCTGACTGCCCAGGGTTGAGACCAGGAAGCAGAGTTGCAGTCTTACACGCCTCTCTGCAGCTTCTCTCCTGCCATCCCCCCAAAACCCCATCCCCATAGAGACGGTGCCTGCTCCCAGACCACCAAAAAACAAACCTAAAATCAGCAGAAAACTATTTAAGCATAAAAATTCAAAAACAATAAATAATATAGTTTCATCAACTGCCCAGAAGAATAAAGCAATTAAATGTGGATTATTAAACATTAGGTCTCTCTCTTCCAAGTCCCTGTTAGTAAATGATTTAATAATTGATCAACATATTGATTAATTGTGCCTTACAGAAACCTGGTTACAGCAGGATGAATATGTTAGTTTAAATGAATCAACACCCCCGAGTCACACTAACTGTCAGAATGCTCGAAGCACAGGTCGAGGAGGAGGCGTAGCTGCAATCTTCAATTCCAGCTTAGTAATTAATCAGAGACCCAGACAGAGTTTTAATTCTTTTGAAAGCCTGACTCTTGGTCTTGCCCACCCTAATTGGGAAATTCAAAAACCTGTTTTATTTGTTATTATCTATCGTCCACCTGGTCCTTACTCAGAGTTTCTGTCTGATTTCTCAGACTTTTTATCTGATTTAGTGCTCAGTTCAGATAAAATCATTATAGTGGGTGATTTTAACATCCATGTAGATGCTGAAAATGACAGCCTCAACACTGCATTTAATCTATTATTAGATTCAATTGGCTTCTGTCAAAATGTAAAGGAGCCCACCCACCACTTTAATCATACTCTGGATCTTGTCCTGACATATGGCATAGAAACTGAAGACCTAACAGTATTCCCTGAAAGCCCCCTCCTGTCGGATCATTTCTTAGTAACATTTACATTTACTTTAATGGATTACACAGCAGTGGGGAATAAGTTTTATTACAGTAGGAGTCTTTGTGAAAGTGCTGTAACTAAGTTTAAGGATCTAATTCCTTCATTATTATGCTCTTCAGTGCCATGTGCCAACACAGTGCAGAGCAGCTACCTAAACTCTGCTCCCAGTGAGGTAGATTATCTCATCAATAGTTTTACATCCTCACTGCGTACGACTTTGGATACTGTGGCTCCTCTGAAAAGGAAAGCCTCAAATCAGAAGTGCCTGACTCCGTGGTATAATTCACAAACACACAGCTTAAAGCAGATAACCCGTAAGCTGGAGAGGGAATGGCGTCTCACTAAATTAGAAGATGCTCATTTTGTCAAGGCTTGTGAGCCGGTGGCTAAGGACCCTAACTGCAGAGGCCTCTTTTCCCCCGACGACAATCTGGTGCCTGCGTTTTTTCCACCACAAATGCACTTGGTGCTTAACCAAAAAACGGGTTCAACTCCGGCCCATCAAGTTA
The DNA here is from genome assembly GCA_024447675.2 of Pterophyllum scalare. Taxonomy (NCBI): domain Eukaryota; kingdom Metazoa; phylum Chordata; class Actinopteri; order Cichliformes; family Cichlidae; genus Pterophyllum; species Pterophyllum scalare. Next base: position 9,973 of record JAMQGT020012367.1, on the reverse strand, counting down.
GCTGGTCTCGAACCAAGAACGTGTGACAAAAGTGACAGAAGGGCGTGACTCTGCCATCTCAATGTAAAGTTTTCTACCTCTGTTTCACTGCATGGTGTGTATTACAGGAGAGAAGTGATGCGATTTTCACAGCTGTGAATTAGGTTGGGCTCTAAGGTTGAACTTGCTGCTTTGTATCAGTTCATATCACAGATAAAAGGACGCAAAGTGCGTACTTGTCGTCTTGCTCATAATCTCTGTCTGTGTTTCCCTCTGTGCTGCACACAGATGCTGCAGCAGTTTGGTTTGGGCCATAAAATGTGTTTGCAGCACAAGAAAGGGGTGCTTTCCTATGTTTGTGCCCTTCGGCTTCCATGTCCAGACGAGGACCTGCCCACACTCATACGTAAAGAATCAGTTCACAAAGAGTGATTGAAACGCAGGCCCTTTTTAAGCATTTCATTGAAACGAGTACCAGCACTGGCACGAGCTTTTCAGATTTTCAGGGAGCTTTTAGGACAGCCTGATAATAATGAATTACAATAGTCCAGCCTAGAGGTAATGAATGCATGAATTTGCTTTTCAGCATCACTCTAAGAAAGGATGTTTCTAATTTTAGAAATATTGCGCAAATGTAAAAAAAGAAAAAATGGCCCTACATATTTGTTTAATATGTACATATTCTAGTTCTGCCCAGCATTTTTTGTTGGACTGTTCCTGCCCTTGTGTCATGTTCATGTGTCCTAGTCATGGTCTTTGTGTTTGATTATTTACTGTTTTATTTTGGTATGATTTGGTCGTTGTGCTTTGAGTTTAGTTTTGCTTCCTGTGCTTCCCTCCCTGCTGTCTTTCATTTGCCCATTACCTGCTGTGTATTTATTGTCTGTGTTTTCACTTTGTTGTGACATTATCATTGATTTCCCCACTGTCTGCCGCTTTGTCTGAGCCCTGTTAAATGTGTTTTCCAAGTTATGTTGCTGGCCCCATCCAGTTCTGTTTTCCTTGTGTTTTCCAGCAATAAAGCTGAGATTTTTTGATTTTAGTCTGTCTCTGGAGTCCTGCTTTGGGGTCCTCAGTCCTGACTGCCACAGCGGTACATGACAAGTTCTTGTGTAAAATAATGTCCTTAAGGGGTGACACTCTGTGTGGGCCACAAAATATACACTGCTCAAAAAAATAAAGGGAACACTTAAACAACACAATATAACTCCAAGTAAATCAAACTTCTGTGAAATCAAACTGTCCACTTAGGAAGCAACACTGATTGACAATCAGTTTCACATGCTGTTGTGCAAATGGAATAGACAACAGGTGGAAATTAGTGGCAATTAGCAAGACACACTCAATAAAGGAGTGGTTCTGCAGGTGGGGACCACAGACCACTTCTCAGTACCTATGCTTTCTGGATGATGTTTTGGTCACTTTTGAATGTTGGTGGTGCTTTCACACTCGTGGTAGCATGAGACGGACTCTACAACCCATTCAAGTGGCTCAGGCAGTGCAGCTCATCCAGGATGGCACATCAATGCGAGCTGTGGCAAGAAGGTTTGCTGTGTCTGTCAGCGTAGTGTCCAGAGGCTGGAGGCGCTACCAGGAGACAGGCCAGTACACCAGGCGACGTGGAGGAGGCCGTAGGAGGGCACCAACCCAGCAGCAGGACCGCTACCTCCGCCTTTGTGCAAGGAGGAACAGGAGGAGCACTGCCAGAGCCCTGCAAAATGACCTCCAGCAGGCCACAAATGTGCACGTGTCTGCACACACGGTTAGAAACTGACTCCATGAGGATGGTATGAGGGCCCAATGTCCACAGATGGGGGTTGTGCTCAAATGGGACATCATGTCTCGCTCCATCCACCAACGTCACGTTGCATCACAGACTGTCCAGGAGGTGGTGGATGCTTTAGTCCAGGTCTGGGAGGAGATCCCTCAGGAGACCATCCGCCACCTCATCAGGAGCATGCCCAGGTGTTGTAGGGAGGTCATACAGGCACGTGGAGGCCACACACAATACTGAGCCTCATTTTGACTTGTTTTAAGGACATTACATCAAAGTTGGATCAGCCTGTAGTGTGTTCTTAACCTTTAATTTTGTGTGTGACTCCAAATCCAGGCCTCCATTGGTTAATAAATTTGATTTCCATTGATGATTTTTGTGTGATTTTGTTGTCAGCACATTCAACTTTGTACAGAACATAGTATTCAATGAGAATATTTCATTCATTCAGATCTAGGATGTGTTATTTGAGTGTTCACTTTATTTCTTGGAGCAGTATATATAGGATAAAGATGAACATTTAGTCACAGTTGATAAGAATCAAAAGTTCCCATGAAATTCCCGAAGAAATGAATGCAGATCATGGTTGACCCACCTGTGAAAGCTTGGGGTAGTAATAGAAAAACAAAAATTTTCTAAAATGCAGAAAATTAAAAAATTTAAATTACATGATATCAATAACATGTTTGTTGAGGAATACCTGGAATATAAATGCAAAACAATTTTTCACTGCAAAGATACTGCAATAAAACAACCTCACCGGGTCATTTTTGACACACTTGTGCATCTAAGGGTTAAGAAAATGAGCGTGAAAGGAGAAAAGCGAAAGCCTTTGGCAATACGGTGTAAAAACGATATTCAGCATATGGTGTATGTGAATGGGTTACAATATAAAATATTTTAAATAAATCCCAATGAATCATTTTGCATTTGTACAGTATTTTTTTATAGAGCACCACCATCCCTCTGTCAGAACGTTTCACATCAATCACCAGTTTTCACTGCCTCCTCATTTTGTGCATGCATTTTTAAAGTGGTTATTGTGCTTCCTTTGGTCTCGTCACTGTTGCAGGTTGCCGTGGCAAAGATGCAAAGCACAGAACAAGTGTATGCTATGAAGATTATGAACAAGTGGGACATGCTGAGGCGAGGAGAGGTACACACGCAAACACACCCTCACATTCACAGCACAAAGAATAGGATTAGGAAAACAAGGATGGAAAGTCAAACTGCAAATCTAGACATCCTTTACTTGTGTTTATGTACATTTTTCTGCCTGCTGCTTTTCATTTGTCTGTCATCTTGTTCTCTTCATGTTTTTCACAGACAGCATGTTACCAGGAAGAGAGGGAGGTTTTGTTAAGGGGCGACAGACGTTGGATCACAGAGTTGCACTATGCCTTTCAGGATGATAACTATCTGGTATGTTTGTGTATGGTCAGTCAATGAAATGTGTTTTAAATGTATTTTACAAATGTGTTGTCTACATTTTAGCATGCTGTATGCAACATAAATCCCAATACTTATTTTCAAAACATTTCCAACCCCTCAGTACCTGGTGATGGATTATTATGTAGGTGGAGACCTGCTGACTCTCCTCAGTAAATTCGGGATCGAATCCCTGAGGACATGGCTCAGTTCTACCTGGCAGAGATGGTTATGGCCATTGACTCTGTCCATAGGCTGGGTTATGTGCACAGGTAGACTGCTCTGTTCTTGAAAGTGCTTCTTATATTGTTCATTTTTACATGTTTTGTTGTGTTTTTAGGACTGCAGCCACACAGCTTGCACAGAAGCCTTAAATAAAATTTTATATGTATGAACATGCGAGTTTCACGTATTATTTTTCTGAGTAATAACATGTGCTGTTTTCTTAAAATTGTGTCATAAAGATGCTAGAAACATCTTACCAGCTGAGATTTTGTTTTTGTTGACGTAAAGCTGACATTGAGATACATTGAGAGGTGGCATAGCCCATTCAGCCATTCTCTTCCACAGGGACATCAAACCTGACAACATCCTGTTGACAGCTGATGGACATATTAGACTGGGAGACTTTGGTTCATGTCTGAGGCTACTTGAGGATGGGATGGTGAGAATTCATTGTCTGCTAAGTAATAAGGAGCAGAGACTGGTATTAGTTTTCATGAAAAAAGATATAATCTAAAAGCAACTAAACATGACTAAAAGTGATGTTTTCATACAGCTGCACGCTCAGTTAGTGTTTCTCCTAAATCACGGCCTGAGCTTAAAGTGATAGGATGGAATAACTGAAGGGGGGGGGTCTGCATGTGCTTACAGAGCCCCTCAGCCTGGACCTGGATAAACAGCAGAAAATAACAAGGAATTTAGACATTAAGATTACTTTGAGGGAAAAAGGGCTCTGTCGCACTGTTAACTGCATCTGTGAAGCTCCCCCTCCAGTTTGTTGGTGTAACAGTAGGAAAGCTAGAAAATAAATCAAAAGTATGCACTTCTGTCATATGACACAAACATTATCTCACGAAAGGTTGTTTTGAATGTAGTTTAGTGGAAGCAGAGCTTTTATTTTATTTGCTACATTCTAGTATTTCCTTGAAGGACTGTCAGCAAACAAAGAAGTGTCAGTTTCACACCACAAAACTAATACTGATAAAGCGCATCATGGCTTTTAGTTACTCCTATATCCTTTGAAAATCCACCAGTCTGTTGTTTTCTTTACAGGTTCACTCATCTTTAGCAGTCGGGACCCCTGACTATTTGTCTCCAGAGATTTTAAGAGCAGTTGAGGGAGGTGGAGGTTATGGTCCTGAGTGTGACTGGTGGGCTTTGGGTATCTGTGCCTACGAGATGTTGCTGGGGACCACACCCTTCTACGCAGAGTCCATCGCTGAAACATATGCCAAGATCATTCACTTTCAGGTACATAAATAAACATAAAGTTCCAATAAATGATCGATTAAAATGACAGTGTTGAACATAATATAATTTCAGAATATATTTTAATAGAGATTATAGATTTCCATACACTTCTGTTACAAGCATCCTTAATGATCTGTCTGTGTGCTGATAAAACAACAAAACACAAGATCTAGTTTGGCACATAATTAAATGATTATACCAAACGGCCTTCAATCAATGATGAATAAAATCAATAAATATATAACATCAATAAAACTTGATGACAGCCAGGCCATAAAGGTGAGCTGTTTCAATAAGACACAGTATCATCCGTCTTACAAGTGTGAGTCTCAGAGCTGGAAAGTGCCAAAATCTGTTTTCTTAATTTTTTCTACAACCAAATATCATAAACATCATGGGATGTCTCAATTTCAATAGCAAACTGGCAGAAATGTAATGTCTATGACGCAGTGTAACAGAGCCAAGGTCATGTGGATTATCTGGTTTTGTGTGTGCTGGAGAAGACTTTAAAAAGTGCGTATTGTGCACTTTTTACAGCTTACGGGTTATATTACCATGAGGGATGGGTGCTTGTCAAAACAAATCATAGCTTTTATGTGAATATACTCATAGCAAAATTTGGAAACCCTGGATTGACTTATTGATTTCATGATGACCTTCGCCAACCCTGAGTTTTGATATTAGGGTAATTTATGTCTAATAAGGAGAGGCCCAGGTTGTTCTGGGCTTTATAAACACAATTATTGATAACATATAATGGTAAATGCATATAAACTTACATTATGCTTTTTATTCTATTCTTTTCTTACTGACCACCTTATTCTATGCATGCAGTGCTTTGTCAAAGATACTATTTCACTAGTGCACTTTGACAAATGTTTGGGATTAACACAATTTGCTTTAAAAATAAAATCTAAAACACAATAAAATGTACAAACTAATGTAACAATTTAACAACTTCTTCCTTGCATGTTTTTAATAATCTTTAGGAGTATTTTGAGTTTCCATCTTCTGGCCCAGAGATTTCAGAGAAGGCTCGTTCCTTCGTCAGTGAACTGATCTGTGACAGGGAAGTCCGTCTTGGAAAGAGAGGCTCCAGTGACTTCAGGAATCATCAGTTTTTCAGTGGACTGGACTGGGGTTCCCTGCATAAACTCCCTGCCCCTTTCCTGCCTGAAGTCTCTAATCCAGCTGACACATCAAACTTTGACATCCTGGATGACTGTCTTAGTGAAATGGTACCTCAAAAGAATTTTTATTAAGTATTTCATATAGGTGTGTGCACTACACAAGTACAAGTCTGACATACAGTTTTGGTAACTTTAGTAAAAATCATATAAAAAAATAAATCATCCTTTCAAACTTTATGCCATAAAGCTGGCTTGTAGTGTTTCCATTGGGCAGCTTCTGCCAAAATAAGAAATAAGAGTAGCTGGTGGTTGTTTGTATGAAGAATCTGAAATGTGTTGTTTTTTGCAGGAGACACTGTCTGATGTAATGGACAGAGCTCCAATAGGAGTACACTTGGCTTTTGTTGGATACTCGTACACTGCTACCAGGTGAACTTTAGTTCAAGCTTAACTCTTCATGTAATTCAATGTCTTAATGTATCTAGCCTTCACATCAAGGTTTTATATATACAGTGGACATAAAAAGTGCACACATCCAAGTTTTTGTGATGTTTAAAACTGAGACCACAATAAATCATTTCAAAAATTTCTCCACTTTTAATGTTTTTACATCCACTGCATCTATAAACACCGATCAGGCATAACACTGACCACTGAGTAACACTGATTGTCTCTTCATCCTGGCACCTGTTACTGGGTGAGATCCATCAGGGCGCATGCAAACATTTTGTCCTCAAAATTGCTGTTGGAAGCAGGAAAAAAATGGGAAGTGTGAGGATTTGAGTGAGTTTGATGAAGGACAAATTATGATGGCTAGATGACTGGGAGGGAGCATCTCCAAAACTGCAGCTCCTGTACGGTGCTCAAAGTCTGCAGTGGTCAGTATCTATCAGAAGTGGTCCAAGGAGGGAACAGTGATGAACCAGTGGCAGGCTCACGGGCAACCAAGGCTCACTGATGCACATGTGGAGCAAAGGCTGGCCCATGTGGTCTGATCCAAAAGACAAGGTACTGTAGCTCAATAGAGTTAATGCTGGTTTTGATAGAAAGGTGTCAGAATACACAGTGCTTTGCAGTTTGTTGCATATGGGGCTGTATAACTGCAGACCAGTCAGAGTACCCAATCTGACCCCTGTCCACTGCAGAAAGTGCCAACAATGGCATCTGTGCAGAACTAGGCCACTGAGCAATGGAAGCATGGAAAAGGTGTCCCCTAATGGCTTTGGCCATTTTAAACAGGATGATGCCGCCTGTCACAAAGCAAAGATGGCTCAGGAATAGTTTGAGGAGCACAACAATGTGTTTGACGGGCTAACTTGGCCTCCAAATTCCCCAGATCTCAATCCAATCAAGCATCCGTGGGATGTGCTGGACAAGTAATTCCAATCCATGGAGGCACCACCTCACAGTTTACAGGACTTAAAGGATTTGTTGCTAACATTTAGGTGCAGGTACTACAGCACACCTTGAAGAGTCTAGTGGAGTCCATGCCTCAGAGGGTGGGTCAGGGCTGTTTTAGCTGCAAAAAGTGTGTCCAACACAATATTAGGCAGATTGTCGTCGTTTTATACCTGACTTGTGTGTGTGTGTGTGTGTGTGTGTGTGTGTGTGTGTGTGTGTGTGTGTGTGTGCTTTCTTTATTTTAACCATAGTCAGACAGGTGCCATTGACCGCAGCCAAGATATCATGATGCAGATCGACCACACACAGCTTAGGGAGAGTGACAATCTGTATGGACTAGAAAAATCGGTAAGACCTTGACACCCTAAAAGCTGGAAACATAATGAGTAGTATAAACATATTAGTTTTAGCCCCCCCCCCACAGCCTTCTTCTTTTCCACTTCTTTTTTCCCCATAACTTTTTCATTTTTCATATGGACATCCCCCCGCCAACAAAAAAACAAACTAAACCAGTACCCCCGACCCCACTCACCCACCCACCCTCAGACTGACAGCTATCCCTCCAGCTGTTGTATCATCTCTATTATGCAATATGTAACTGGTGGTCAAACATCAGCACCTCTCCCCAAACACACACACACACACACACACACACACACACACACACAGCTGTCGTAATATCAGTAGCAGACACTGACCCTTGACGTGTGTGAACCGGCCTTAACGAGTCTTTTATCACACGGACACAGGGCTGTCACGAAAACTTGTAGTCGTGCTAGAAAGCAGGGGAGACGCCGACCCGTTCATACAATCTTAAACGGTGATCAGCACATGCTTGCAATATCAATAACAGACAGTGACCCCCTGCTGCATCACCTCAGCACATATGCGTATCACTATCCAACATGCGACCGTTGTTCAGTCACGTCTCCTCCTAGGGGGTTGTGTTTCTGGGGGCAATGGGATATAAGGACCTACCGATCGTCATTTCTACAGCAGCCATCACCGCTGCATCTTCAGCGTCCTTTGAACCATGGAGACCTTTACACAGCTGGCATGCATAGGGGCTTTTGAAGGTACACCACCTGATGATCAACCCAATATACATGATAAGAGATGTTGAGAGACTGAGTTTCAATTAGAATACAAATGCCACAGTGGACTGGTGTATACAGATAAATTTAGCGATGCGAAATTTTGATGTGTGTGGTTTCTAACGGGGAGGTTAATCTTTTTTTATTCAGCGACCAGCGCAGCTTTTTGAGTATGTTAGAAAATGTCTTTTCTGTTATGTTTGTTATATTACATACAGGAAGACTTCTAGGCCTTCTCCCCTGTGTAGGCCGAAAATCATCAGACTAGTAGAAAATAAAAACTGTGTATGTGTGTATTACAACAAATGTAATTTTTTAAAATTTCTGTAATTTAAGAGGGTCAGTGTCTGCTACTGATATTACGGCAGCTGTGTGTGTGTGTGTGTGTGTGTGTCTGTGTGTGTGTGTGTGTGTGTGTGTGTGTGTGTGTGTGTGTGTGTGTGTGTGTGTGTTTGGGAGAGGTGCTGATGTTTGACCACCAGTTAGATATTGCATAATAGAGATGATACAACAGCTGGAGGGATAGCTGTCAGTCTGAGGGAGGGTGGGTGAGTGGGGTCGGGGGTGCTGGGTTTTTTTGTTTTTGGGGGGGGGGCATGTCCGTATGAAAAATGAGGAAGTTATGGGGGGGAAAAAAGTGGAAAAGAGGAAGTGGGGTGGGGGGCCCCTAAAAAGACTATGTTTATACTAATCACATCAGAGCCTCCACTCATAGACAGCTATATTAATGTAAGATTGACTGTATTGGTCACTGTATTTTCCTCGCTATGCCATTGATGATCTGCATGTGGTTTGAAATCAGAGTCAGCTGTGGCAAGTTACAGATACTCTACCAGACAATCTGCCTGCATTGCTGGAGCTTCCACTTACTCTAGATCAAGGTCCTACTCGATCTACCCTCACCGCTACGGAGGAGGAGGAGATATCAGGACTTGATGAAGACTTGCAGAGGTATCGGCTTATATAATCTCATCTGCAATCAATCTGCAGAATGTGACTACTACTAAATATCATTCCTTTCTAAATTCATATTACAACAGGCTTTATTTATTGAAGTTCTTTGCATGTTGAATCAAGTTTGATACAGAAAAGATTTGGTTAGTTCTTTCAAGGAAATAGTTTGATCTGACAAAAACTGCACTTAAGGACATTAACCTCAAGGACATCTGCTTGCTCAATGTTATATATTGTAGTGCACATTAATCCATGTCTCAGGATACACAGACAATTCCCCTGACTCATGTTTAGAATTAGAGGTCAAATGATGGCTGTGAAGTGTGGTCAGAGTTAAAAAGAAAAACCATATCCAACTTAAAACTGCAAGACTCCCCATTTCAAGGGTATTTCTTTATGCACTATTGGACTGCTTCCAGTCCTCCTGCTATTTTTAGACTGCACCCTGGAAGCTGTATTCTGATTTATATAGTGACTGTATGTAAACACCTGAACACTTTATTCCCTCATTACCTCTTAAATGACTTCTTTGAACTGTAAGGCAGGTCAACTACATTGACTCTGGCAACTGACTTATGGTCTAAATAAATAACTCTAACCCTATAAATGACAGAGGGCTTTACAATAACAAAGTGATAAAGAAATGGCAGCTAGGAGAAACTAAATATTTGAAAACCTGAGAAAAACATCAGATCTCACCAGAAAGGCAATGCAAAACCTTCAGACAGTGAGGTAAATAT